>JAVKPL010008755.1:0-35022 GCA_032173675.1 Gastrolobium villosum | reverse complement strand
ATAAGCCCGGCTGTGCTTGGAACTTACTGACTCTCAGTTAAGCATTAAACTAGCACCCTAAGTGTCTTACACTTCAAACACTACTCTAGCTCAACAAAACAGTGGGTCCCAAATGAAGTTGTGGAGCACCACTATGTAGAGAGGTTTGAGTAGCATTCGTGGTGGGAGGTAATCATACACTTAATTATTTATTCCTTTTAAGGGTTCCTTTTATTTTAGGGTTAATTATGTCTCATCAAACGCATGTTGTAAGTTATCATGCTAGTCGTAACCTATGTCAAACATCTATCGGTTTACACTAGTCGCTATTGGACAAACATAATAACCATACAAAACGCGATTTGCCCAATTCATGCATACTAGACGTTCTAATCATACATGCATATAAACAGTTTATATTGAGATAGTCATGGTGCTTGTGCTTTTGTCCATTTTGCTTCTTTAAGCAACGGCCGCTTGTCGTCTATATGCCACTAGCCTATTTCTCTAATTACACATAATTAAAGAAACTCCAAAACATCTTTAGAGGGACAAAATTACAAAAATTAAATTACAAATACACTTGTAAATTAAAAGGCTACATTAATTTAAAATTCAAAAATTTAAATCCGGGCAACATGACCATCCCCTTCCAGTTTGTACCTGAAAAGTTCAAAACTTGCAAACACAAACATTATATTATCACATAATATTTTCACATATATTTTGACATTTAACATTTAGACATCAAAATAATATCAAGATTCATATTCTTAAATTTCTCTAGTTGGTCGAATTTAAAAACAATTTTAATTCAAATTTTGTTAATTCTTTCTTAAAGAAAACAAAATTAAACCATGCATGTAGCCACAAACCCCTTCATGGCCGACCCATATAGTAGACTATATGATAAATTTTGTCACAAAATTTCATGCATATAAACATGACACAATTCATGGAGAAAAATAAGAAATCATTCAAGGTACTCTTAGTACCCTCCATGGCCGAATCTACCCTTTCAAAAAGGGTGTTCCGTTTAAAACTTTCATAAAGAAAAACAAACTAAACCATGAAGCATAATGTTTTCTGAACACAGAATCAAATTTACATGTTCATAAAAACAAAAACTTTAACGCTTTAAAGGATTTGTGATTCAAAATCCATATGCAGAATTTAAACTTTAACCCTTTAAAGATTTTGACCATGAAAAACTCTTTTCACAAACAAGGTACCATCACCCGCCGATGGTAAAGCAACCGGGCTTTGATACCACTTGAAAGTAAACTGGCCTTTGAAGGCCGATGCATGTAAGGTGTAAAAACAAAATTTTTACTGCGGAAACATACATGCACACATAGGTTCATGCTTTAAAACAGCATGATGTTACCTTGTTTTTGGCCTGATCAGTCAGGGAGATTAGATGTCAGGCTTGAAGGGTTCAAACCCTCTAATGGTGATCCACACCACCGTTCGTCAATGATGCAAGAACTCCTTCTTGAAAGCCACCAGATGAACACCACAGTGAGGCTTGCTATGCGCACAAGTGGTGAAGGTGGAAGCTAGGTATTCTGTTTGGAAAGGTGTAGTGAACTACCCTACAGAATGGTGTATAAGATGAAGGAGTGTAGGCTAGGTTTTTCACAAAACCCTAAGGAGAGGAACTATCTATGTTATGCGCACACCTTGGAGGGAAGAGAGAAGAATTATCATTCAAAATGAAAACAAACCTTTTAAATAACTTGAAAGTTGCGCATGAATCAGGGGAGGATAAGGTGGAGTTGTTGCAAAACAAATCTTGCCAACAACCTCCAATCTTATCCTCATGAAATTAAGTTCAAAATAATTTAAACTTAAATTCATAAACTATCATATAGTATACTTTTCATGCGCATAATTCAGCCCTAAAAAGGGGTCCAAATATATTGAGTAGTTGCATTCAAAATTTGAATAAACTCACCCACTGATTGTCTCAACCACCAAATCTGATTGGAGCTTTGTTTTAAGTGACAAGATGACATTCTTATCACTTAATTATGCGCCCCAAACAGCCCAAGATTATGCTCCAAAGATTCTTCTTAATCTAAGGAATTTGTTCCAATTAGATCTTATCTTATCCATTTATTATGAAACAACTTTTCAAAGCCAATTCAAATTCGAATTCAAACCCTTGAATTCAAATGTTCAAACATTCAAATTCAAAATTCAAAATATCAAATTTCAAATTCAAACTCGAATTTACAAAATTCAAATTCCAAATGCAAATTTTAAAATTTAAATTTCAAATTTCAAATTTCAAATTCAAAATTCAAATTCAAAATTCAAATGTTTGATTTATTAATTTAACTAATTAAATTAATTAGTAATGGCTTGGACTATCCAAGCCCATTACTAAGCTCCATGCACCACCCACCCATTTAGGTGGGCTTCCAAACAGCTTCTTGGGCTAACAACCATTATTAGGCCCAATACCTTTAAAGCTAGTCCATCGTGACTACAAGGTGTTAGTGTGTGACCCATTAGGTCCAACTTAGCTTCTGACATAACTGGGCTTGGGCCCAACAAGCCCACAACCCAATTAATGACAACACAGAGCACTAGCAATGATTTGTTGCCCCAGAACTAGTCAAATTAATGACTTGATCATCCTATTGCACATATTTGGTTACTGTATGTATTTCCCTTCATCTCAGTTATCATCCCATTAACCTAGGGTAAGGAAATGTATCAACCCCTGCGGTTTAGGGTAAGCTTTATTCGAAATAGGGAATCTTCCATTTACTGACTCTAAAGGCATATCATCTTATGATCTCTTTTACTATGCATAGATTCCCGAGTCCCTGTAAACGTCATCCCGATTTCTCCGGTTAACAGATAACCTAAACTCTCACAGAGATATGACGAATTCCTTCAGCTTATAACCCTAGCCCTGTGCTCTTTCAGGACACACCCAACAGTATACCTATGAGTCTCCATGTTTCAGGCAGACGAGGCATACAATCAAAACATGCCTTCAAGAACACAGTCTAGGTAATAACTTCTGGTTTAAGGAAAGACATAACCAAATACAAAGAGATTACTCTAATGACACCATCTGTGAGATTTCCTCATAGAGTCTCTTTTTGGGTCTGTTCAGTGCGAGCTATACTCTTATAGGTCCACCCATGACATTAGCTAAGATATCTCTATATCTGCAACTCATGAGGTCTTTACCTTGTATCCATATACAAGTAGATAAGTCGTATTAGTCTTACCCGAGATCACTGATCCCCAAACTCAGTGTCTCTAGACTAGGAACATATAATTAGGAATAGACATGCAATATCCTTGAATCCTCATGATCGTGATCTCATCACAGATACTCAAGAGATACATGTTCTATTCCAAGGGGTTTATCCAGTTCGTTCATATAATATTAACAATAATATCGAGACACAATATGAAACTGAATAAATAATGCTTTCATTTATTTGCGACAAACAAAGTTCTACATCTAGTGTCCTTTATTTAATCAAAAGATTGTCTCTAGGACACCCATATACTAACATGATTCACATCATTCCACATAAAAGATGGGTATAACAATTTCAAAAAGCTTGATTTTTGCAGATATCTGAAGAACAAGCTACAAGAGGAGGAAAAGCCTAGATTCCATTTTTTTAATAGTTTTTTCTTCCGAAAGCTAGCTGATATGGACAAAAATCCATCCAGTGCTTCTGACTGTAAAACAACATTTCTACGTGTTCGTAGATGGACAAGAAAAATAAATTTATTTGAAAAGGATTATATCTTTATACCTGTGAACTTCAAGTAAGAGTCTATCAAACTTTTACTTCTTTGTATTATTTGCATCTGTATTTGAAAAGGATTGTATTAACTTTTGGCTAAAATGGCAGTATTCGCTGGAGTTTAATAGTCATTTGTCATCCTGGCGAAATGGTCAGTTTTAATGGTAAGTTTTAATGGCAGTCTTCAATTCCTTTCTTGTAAACATCTGTATTCTCAGAGATAATGTTACGATTCATATTCCAGATGAAGAGCTGGACAAGTCACCTAGGGTACCCTGTATATTGCATATGGATTCTATCATTGGATGTCATAATGGTCTGGAAAACCTTGTGCAAAGGTATTTTTGAGCTTCTCGACTACACATTTCCATTCCTCCCCTTTTCGTTGTTGGTCCAAAAAGAAGTAAATATGTATACTGGTTTAAACGTTTTTTTTCATTAAAAAGATCTGGTGGTGCTATATATGCATGTGCAAGTTGGAGCATGGGGATGCAACTTCTCTGTGCATTTACGATGCCTGATTTACTGCTGCGGTAAAGCACAAACAAGCAAATGAATGATTTGAAAATCACTACATCATGAGCTAACTTTTCATATTTAAAAATGTCAATTCTCCTCCTGATCCATGCCTAGATTAGCTCTTCATCTTTATAAATGTCAATTTCTCTTCTAATCCATGCCCAAACTAAGCTATAAGTAACAATTCACCTCCTGTTAACCTACTTTTTAAATTTATCTTAGTTAAGCTCCAACTTTTTTGTACAAATTATACGTATTTAAATATGAGAAACTGGGCTCAAATTGTTGATCTTGCTTTTAATGAACTGTAAAATCATCTTCAAGTGAATGTGCTTCTAGGTTATTTGTACATAAATATACTGGTGAATTTCATAATTTAGGACTTTGAACCTAGTAATTAGAAAATCCATATTTTTGTTGAGCATCACATTGAATCTTATAATTTGAAGCACTATATGATTGTGGCTCTTTTGTTTTCTCATTTAAATTGAGCTTGGACTCTGAATTTGCTCCCTTCTTTCCCTTAATGAATTCTTTTTTTGAATGAATAAAAGTAAATTAGAAAAAAAAATCATGATCGGTTACATGATTATGAGTGATAAATAAAACAAAAAATTGAAAAATTTATGTGCTTATGGTTGCTTCGTAGTCTATGTATTAGCATTTTTGGTTTCTTTTGTAGCTCTCTCTTTTTCTCTCTGTTTTCTATTACCTTTCTTCAGTTGCTACATTAATTTCTATAATATTATCTGTGTTCATTTCTATCAACTATTTCTTTCCTATTCCTTAGACTTGTTTGTATTCTCACTTTAAAAAGTTAACGTAACGAGTTATACATGGACTCATCATCTGCAATTGACAGTTATTTGTGTGAAGAATGGAGAGAGAGGCAGAAGGATACATGTGAAGACCTTTCATCAAGATTCTTGAATATGCATTTTCTCTCAGTTGCCGTATTACCTATGTTGATAGATTTACATTTCCAATTAAAACCACTGAGATAAGCATTTTTCTTTAAAGCTTCCTTACTGTTAAACTATGTAAATTTCAGTTTTTTCTGCTGGAAAATTCATTATACATTGTTTAGGAAAACTACGTCAAAACTTAGGCTAATTCTTTCTAAAAAATCTCTTAAATAGCTATTGATGAACTCGAGAGTCTCTTTGCCCACTGTTAAAGGGTCTAATCATTCTTATAAAATGCAGATATTATATTCTGGAATTGAGAATAAGAGAAGTACATATCATTTATCATTTATATGTTACACCTCTAAAGAAAAATCCCAATGTTTGATAATTTCCCCACGTATTTTTGTGTGCTTTTAATTTGGAAAAAGAATAAAGGAAAATACAGAAGGTCGTGCTTATTGAATTTATTTCTCAGTTGTTCCAGACGTTTTTATTTTTTACTAATGTTTTGTGACTGAATGCTCATTCCTTGACAGGTTCCGCAGCAAAAAAAACTCATATGATTGCGGTCTTTTTCTACTTCACTATCTAGAGATCTTCCTGGCTGAAGCTCCTCTTAATCTCGAACCATTCAAACTAACCAAATTCTCCAACTTTGTAAGTTATTTTCTCAGTTTTGTTTTCTTCCAAATTTTCTTTTTTTTTGAATAAAAATAAAAAATCATGTTGAGCTTTTGATCATGCCAATTTTAAGTATTACACCACCCCAATTTTTTTTGTTCCTCACTTTGTCAATATATTTCCTCACAACATTTCAAGAATAGCTAGTTACTTCCATATTGATTCATATGGTTTCTTATATGGATATAACCTAACCTAACTAGAAATTTTCTAGCGCAATTTGGACTGGTTTCAACCTACGAAGCCTTTTCTCAAGCGAACTGTTATCCAGTGGTTAATCTTTGACCTCGTGGAAAATCACAATGCACATGAAGTGTTTTCCTCTGACTACAGTGATGACCACTACTACTCACAAAATAATGATAACAGAACTGGTGTTCAATGTCCTGAAACCAATGGGGAGTCATCAACTTCTCATTCTGGCCAGGGAATAGAAATCACTCTATTGTCTGCATCATCATCTTTGGATCCTCAATCTTTTAACACTTCAGGCATGGTTTTTAAGGAGTTTTTTGAGCCAGAAGCTACAGTTGGAACTTTGCTAAGACATTGCGAATCTTTTGACCAGGGGTCATCTGACCGTTGTCTCGATGGTTCAATATTTTCAATAGAGGTACCTACTCTACTCATTTTTCTGTTTGGATTTGCATGTCATTTTTTAAACTTTTTTTTTAACTTCTTCACTCGGGTCATGTGGAACCCTCTTTCTACACGTTTTATGGGATATATCGTGTTTCTTCACCCTCATGCTTCAGTAGGCTTTTTTTATTCTTGAAGTCGATACTTGCACTAAACTCCTACATGAAATTTTCCATAACATAGATGATCATTAGGATCTCATGTTCTCGTAGTTTTCGTTTCACTCAATGCTTCAATGATTTCAGATATTTTATAGTTGTCCTTGCATGGTTTTATATTTAAATTTTAATGTATGTATAAGCAGTTGGTGTAAATTGTTGTAATAACTTAGTTTAGGTATAACACAACAATCTCATTTGAAATTTGAAAACTCTCCCACTAAAAAATAGGATATTGATAGGGAATAAGCAGTAAAACTAAAAAATTGTTATTGGGAATAAAATAGGAAAAAGTAGGGGTGTTTTTTATTGGTGTAGCCACATATCAGCTGGAGGAAGAGTGTACATTAGGAGATTATCTCACTCTTAAAGTGTAAAGACTTTACATGGGGATGGCTTTGCGTCTACCCATCACACTTAACACAAATTTTCAGTCTGTGATTACGATAATGCTAAAAATCTGAAAATTTCTTCTACATTTTTACCTCATTTTACTCAAGTGCTTCAAGTTATGTATGTTTCACTCTTGTGAAATGTGTTAAGGACATAAATTTCTAAGAAATGTTTTGCTTCTCTGATCATCATCACCGTTATCATCTAGTCAAAGTCCATGGTGACTTTACTAATTTCCTTGCTCTTTTTGTATTTTCACAGGAACATACAGGTCTCAGTGAGCGACTTAAGTATACAACTACAGATACTAACTTCCAACAGATGAATAAAATAAATGGAAAAGAAATTGATTTTATGAAGTTTTTCGACGAAAAAGGAAATCAGTCGAAAATTTTTCATGGAAAATGAATTCCGTCGAAAATGGATGAATAAAATAAATTGGAAAATAATTTTATTTTGTAAAGTTTTTTCGAAGGAAAATGGAATCCATCAAAAACAGATGAATAAAATAAATGCAAAAGAAATTGATTTTGTGAAGTTTTTTGACGGAAAATGGAATCTGTCGAAGATTTTTGACGGAAAACGAATTCCGTCGAAACTGGATGAATAAAATAAATGCAAAAGAAATTGATTTTGTGAAGTTTTTTGACAGAAAACGGATTCCGTCGAAAATGGATGAATAAAATAAATGCAAAATAAATTGATTTTGTGTTATTTTTCGAAGGAAAATGGATTCCGTTGAAAACGGGTGAATAAAATAAATGGAAAAAAAAATTGATTTTGTGAAGTTTTTCGACGAAAACGGAAATCAGCCGAAGATTTTTGACGGAAAACGAATTCCGTCGAAAACAGATTTATAAAATAAGTTGGAAAAATAATTTGATTTTGTAAAGTTTTTCGACAGAAAATGGATTTTGTCGAAGATTTTTGACGGAAAATGAATTCCGTCGAAAATGGATGAATAAAACTAATGCAAAAGAAATTGATTTTGTGAAGTTTTTCGACGAAAATGAATTCCGTCGAAAACGGATGAATAAGATAAATGGAAAAGAAATTCATATTGTGAAGTTTTTGGACGGAAAATGGATTCCGTCGAAAATGGATGAATAAAATAAATGCAAAAGAAATTGATTTTGTGTTGTTTTTCGAAGGAAAATGGATTCCGTTGAAAACGGATGAATAAAATAAATGGAAAAGAAATTGATTTTGTGAAGTTTTTCGACGAAAAAGGAAATCAGTCGAAGATTTTTGACGGAAAACGAATTCCGTCGAAAACGGATGAATAAAATAAATTGGAAAATAATTTGATTTTGTAAAGTTTTTCGAAGGAAAATGGATTACGTCAAAAACGGATGAATAAAATAAATGCAAAAGAAATTGATTTTGTGAAGTTTTTTGACGGAAAATGGAATCTATCGAAGATTTTTGACGGAAAACGAATTCCGTCGAAAATGGATGAATAAAATAAATGCAAAAGAAATTGATTTTGTGAAGTTTTTTGACGGAAAACGGATTCCGTCGAAAATGGATGAATAAAATAAATGCAAAAGAAATTGATTTTGTGTTATTTTTCGAAGGAAAATGGATTCCGTTGAAAACGGGTGAATAAAATAAATGGAAAAAAAATTGATTTTGTGAAATTTTTCGACGAAAAAGGAAATCAGTCGAGGATTTTTTACGGAAAACGAATTCCGTCGAAAACAGATTTATAAAATAAGTTGGGAAAATAATTTGATTTTGTAAAGTTTTTCGAAGGAAACTGGATTCCTTCGAAAACGGATGAATAAAATAAATACAAAAGAAATTGATTTTGTGAAGTTTTTCGACGGAAAATGGATTCCGTCGAAGATTTTTGACGGAAAATGAATTCCGTCGAAAATGAATGAATAAAATAAATGCAAAAGAAATTGATTTTGTGAAGTTTTTCGACGGAAAATGAATTCCGTCGAAAATGCATGAATAAGATAAATGGAAAAGAAATTCATTTTGTGAAGTTTTTTGACGGAAAACGGATTCCGTTGGAAACGGATGAATTAAATAAATGGAAAAGAAATTGATTTTGTGAAGTTTTTCGACGAAAAAGGAAATCAGTCGAAGATTTTTGAGGGAAAACGAATTCCGTCGAAAACGGATGAATAAAATAAATTGGAAAATAATTTGATTTTTTAAAGTTTTTCGAAGGAAAATGGATTCCGTCAAAAACGGATGAATAAAATAAAAGCAAAAGAAATTGATTTTGTGAAGTTTTTTGACGAAAAATGGAATCTATCGAAGATTTTTTACGGAAAACGAATTCCGTCGAAAATGGATGAATAAAATAAATGCAAAAGAAATTGATTTTGTGAAGTTTTTTGACGGAAAACGGATTCCGTCGAAAATGGATGAATAAAATAAATGCAAAAGAAATTGATTTTGTGTTATTTTTCGAAGGAAAATGGATTCCGTTGAAAACGGGTGAATAAAATAAATGGAAAAAAAAATTGATTTTGTGAAGTTTTTCGACGAAAAAGGAAATCAGTCGAAGATTTTTTACGGAAAACGAATTCCGTCGAAAACAGATTTATAAAATAAGTTGGGAAAATAATTTGATTTTGTAAAGTTTTTCGAAGGAAACTGGATTCCTTCGAAAACGGATGAATAAAATAAATGCAAAAGAAATTGATTTTGTGAAGTTTTTCGACGGAAAATTGATTTTGTCGAAGATTTTTGACGGAAAATGAATTTCATCGAAAATGAATGAATAAAATAAATGCAAAAGAAATTGATTTTGTGAAGTTTTTCGACGGAAAATGAATTCCGTCGAAAATGGATGAATAAGATAAATGGAAAAGAAATTCATTTTGTGAAGTTTTTTAACAGAAATCAGATTCCGTCGAAAATGGATGAATAAAATAAATGCAAAAGAAATTGATTTTGGGTTGTTTTTCGAAGGAAAATGGATTCCGTTGGAAACGGATGAATAAAATAAATGGGAAAGAAATTGATTTTGTGAAGTTTTTCGACGAAAAAGGAAATCAGTCGAAGATTTTTGAGGGAAAACGAATTCCGTCGAAAACGGATGAATAAAATAAATTGGAAAATAATTTGATTTTTTAAAGTTTTTCGAAGGAAAATGGATTCCGTCAAAAACAGATGAATAAAATAAATGCAAAATAAATTGATTTTGTGAAGTTTTTTGACGAAAAAGGAAATCAGTCGAAGATTTTTGACGGAAAACGAATTCCGTCGAAAATGGATGAATAAAATAAAATGGAAGATAATTTGATTTTGTAAAGTTTTTCGAAGGAAAATGGATTCAGTCAAAAACGGATGAATAATATAAATGCAAAAGAAATTGATTATGTGAGGTTTTTCGACGGAAAATGGATTATGTCGAAGATTTTTGACGGAAAATGAATTCCGTCGAAAATGGATGAATAAAATAAATGCAAAAGAAATTGATTTTGTGAAGTTTTTCGACGGAAAAAGAATTCCGTCGAAAATGGATGAATAAGATAAATGGAAAAGAAATTCATTTTGTGAAGTTTTTTGATGGAAAACAGATTCCGTCGAAAATGGATGAATAAAATAAATGCAAAAGAAATTGATTTTCTGTTGTTTTTCAAAAGAAAATGGATTCCGTTGAAAACGGATGAATAAAATAAATGGAAAAGAAATTGATTTTGTGAAGTTTTTCGACGAAAAACGAAATCAGTCGAAGATTTTTGACGGAAAACGGATTCCGTCGAAAATGGATGAATAAAATAAATGCAAAAGAAATTGATTTTGTGAAGTTTTTCGACGGAAAAAGAATTCAGTCGAAGATTTTTTACGGAAAACGAATTCCGTCGAAAATGGATGAATAAAATAAATTGGAAAATAATTTGATTTTGTAAATTTTTTCGAAGGAAAATGGATTGCGTCGAAAACAGATGAATAAAATAAAGGCAAAATAAATTGATTTTGTGAAGTTTTTCGACGGAAAATGGATTATGTCGAAGATTTTTTACGGAAAATGAATTCAGTCGAAAATGGAAGAATAAAATAAATGCAAAAGAAATTTATTTTGTGAAGTTTTTCGACGGAAAATGAATTCCGTCGAAAACGGATGAATAAGATAAATGGAAAAGAAATTCATATTGTGAAGTTTTTTGACGGAAAACGGATTCCGTCGAAAATGGATGGCGGTAGTAGTAGTAGCAGGCGGCAAGGCCTGCAGATTCGCAGCCTGCCCCGAAGAAGAAGTACAATTTCTAGCAAAGTGACCACTCTGACCACATCTAAAACAATTCGACGTACCAGCACCACATACACCTCTGTGGTATTTCCCGCACTTCCCACATTGTGGGGTAAAATATCTGTTCGAAGCACCACCACCATCATTATTTCCACCCCTCTTGAACTGACCAGGAGGCTGCCTTACATGCAACCCCCTACCCCTATTGTTATTATTGAAACCTCCTCTATTATTATTAAATCCTCCCCTGTTAGTATTACCAGAAGGACCAGGTGTCCTCTTAACATCTTGCTCTTTTCCCGAATCAGATTTCGGATACCTCCCATAAACAGTCTCGACCCTTTTGCACTGGGTCACCAAATCAGCAAAGTTTCTCACTGCGGTATTTGACATCCTCTTAGCAATCTTCTCACTCAGCCCTCTTTGAAATTTAGCTGACAAGAATTCCGGAGTAGGTAGAGTACCTCCATAGTTAGCAAACTTGACAAGTTCATTAAATCTCGCCACATAGGCATCAACAGTCATCACTCCCAGTACCAGATTATCGAATTCACCTTGCTTAGCCTCCCGAACATCGCGGGGAAAATATTCTTCATGAAATAATCCTTCAAACATAGTCCAAGTAAGGACCTCTCCCTGAATAACAAACGGGCGAGACACATTGTCCCACCATTCTTGGGCATCGCCCTCCAGCATATAAACAGAATATAACAACTTCTGCGGATCTTGGCATCTCATAACCTGAAAAATCTTGTCCATACCCCTCAACCAAGCTGTGACCTCCTTTGGGTCCCTTGACCCCAGAAATGCGGGTGGCTTATGTTTCCTAAAAGATATGAGCCTACGCTCATCGTCAGCATTATCAAGCACCTGCCCAGCAGCCCCAGTAGATTGGGCAACAGATGATGGATCAGGAACATAACTAGGATCCGTAGTAGTATGATGACTAGCCTCACCAGTGTGGTGACTAGCCCCACTCTCCCCCTGTTGAGGAGTAACAGATGGCGTCGGTGTAGGAGTCACCGTAGCCGTATGTGGAGGTGTATCTTCCCTCCTAGGACGACCTCTATCCGCCCTCAACTCAGCCATAAAGGCCTGCATCATATCCTGATTTGCTTTCATCAGGTTCTCTGTCATATTTCTATTTGCAGCCGTTTCCGCCTGCAGAGCATTCAGTGCTGCAGTGACCGGATCCGGTGGCAAAGGACCTGCACCACGTGCCCCACGGCGACCTCGTGCCCTACTCATGATATCTGTACATGTAACACAAAGGAATGAGTTGATCAGACCCACACTGAGGAATCACATATACATTAATCATAAATAGTTCACAGATAGCTATGACACACAAGATACAACATACACAACAATCAGAGTTCCCTAAACAAAACTGCTCTGATACCATAAAATGTAACAGCCCGTTGTACACCGGTATTGTTAACATTTATTATGATATTAAGCGCAGTTACAATCACAGTGATTAGATTAATTAAATTACGGGCAAATTTTTCTTTTAACATATTCCTTTTCTTTTTCATAAATACATTTTCCGTAATCAATTAAAACCAATCTATAATTGTAAATGCCATTTGCGGAATCATACACTTTCTAACATCATAAATCATTCTTTTTATTCATTTCATTTAAACTCACCATCTTACTCTCATCTTTTACCAAGTTGTAGTCCTTTACGTTGTCTACGCGTGGTTTCAAACCACATATCATTTGGAGTTCTACCCATCAAGTTATACCCCTTTCTTTTAGTCTAGAAAAACCTGAATTTTCAAAAATTACACTGTGGTAATCGATTACCAGTGGGTGGTAATCGATTACCACCTGTCAAAAATGAGGCAGTAGCCAATTTTCTGAATCCCCTGCTCTGGTAATCGATTACCAACTCTGGGTAATCGATTACCACACATGGTAATCGATTACCAAAGGCCAGTAATCGATTACCAGTGCAGACAGTAGCTAATTTTTCGTCCCCTGTTGCATGGTAATCGATTACCATGCTTGGGTAATCGATTACTATGCAGCAAAATGACAGATTACAGCTGTTTTGAGCCCCAAAAAGGGTGTGTAATCCATCCCTAACCCCTTGGTACTCCACATAACACATAATCATGTCCTAATGTTGGCTCTAGGCCCTTCCATCATGCATTTTCCTTAAGTTTAACATCAATTACATCATTCTCAAATAATGGCCATTTACATGTACATATGGACCATTTTTACATCATTAGACATCAAGACTTCAAGGCTATGAATGTGGCAATGGACAAGTCCCATGCTCACTCAAAATATACAGTTATCCAAGCCATGAATAATAAAACATGTCAAGACTTAGCATATGACCATGAACACTAACAAAAGCATGGAAAATGACATCATGCAATATGTTCATGACCTAAGTCTCAAAATACTAATGGTATGCTATGTGCACTCCATAAACTCCTCCAAAAAGCCATGCAATCCCATGCACCGCATGCCCATCCAACGTCCACTATACGGGCTTCTTGCCCGAAGCTCCTCCCGGCTCATAGTGACCTGAAATGTGGTCCCCCAAACACGGGGTGAGATATACGGATATATCTCAGTAAACCAATGGAGCTAGAGGCTCTCTCCACTCCATGGCTCACTAAAATGTATCAAAATAACATAATATGGCATGCAAGTAAAACAATATCACCATCCTCCTGGAGACACCCAAGAACATCCACTCATGGATTCGTGTTCAAGGACTCCATCATATAACTCCCGAGACAGTCCTGGCGCCTCTCCCATGGTTGAGAAGACTCCATGGCAATACCCAACCGGAACTCCTCATGAGCCCTATCCGGCGGACGTCCCACGTTTGGATCATCCTGGCGCCGCTCCCAGAGTCGACTCCACGGCAATACCCGACTGGCATTCTCACAAGGATGAATCCAGCGGATGACCAAACTCCACTTGTCAACTGATCAGTGACCACACAATTTCACACAATACAAGCAATATGCATACAAGCACACAAACACATCATGTCATCACTACATAATCCAACCACAACCTTCCTCTAGGTGTGGTGGAGCTCACTAGGGATTAAACCCAAGTTCCAAGAGTTTACCTTAGCACGAGCAACACCGTTCCAAACATATGCTCCAATTCAACTTTTCTCAAATCCAACCGTGTGAGGCACCCTACAACAATCATTAAATCCAATTTACTCAAAACTCATTTTTCATCAAAATTCCTCAAATTTTGCCTAAGTTACAAATCCATATTTTTCACCAAAATTTAACATAGCATTTCTAGCTTACAAACATAATTCTAAGGCCTTTTCATCTAATAGCATTTTTGCATTTGGGCTCTCTATCATCACACATCTAAAATCAAAGCTTTGAACACATATTCATAGATCTATGGAATCAACTATAAAGAGACCACAAATATACTTACAATGAGTAGTATGATCACCACCAAGGCTTCACTAAACCATTTGAAGCTCAAAACTCCAAGAAATCTCCAAGAACACTAATGGGTCGAATCTGAGTTTGCCAAAAACGTAGCCAAAGAGGTGGATTCAAGGCTTCTAGATGCTACCAATGGCTTTGGAAGGTTTTTACGATAGATTTCAACACCAAAACCAAGCGATTCGGTGGAGAAACGAAGAAATGGGAAGAAAATGGAGAAATGGTGAAAATGGCTCCTTTGCTCACTGTTGGTGCGCACGGGAAGTGAGGGAAGAAAGAAGGAAAAGAAGAAGAAAAGGGAGGTGGCCCAAGTGACTTCGGTCACACGGGTCCCACACGCGATCTAACTTTCACTCCGATAAAAATTCCGATCACCAATCCTTAATCTAAATATTTTTCCAATCCATGACATATTTTTATTTCTCCAAAATAATGATAAAAATTTCACACCTATTGGTACACTCACAACTCAGTATTTTAACACTTAAAAATCACTATTCATCGATTTTTCTCAAATTTGCCTATTTACTCAATTTTTCGCCCTGATTCCATTTCCAACCTTACTTTTGTCATTTGAAATCTCTAACTCAGTATTTAAGCCTCCTAACACACGGTTGGCAAATTACAATTTTGCCCTTTTTGCCCCTTTTGGCCATAATACTTGGATTTTCACTAATCCATCAACTTTCCTTTCACAATATATCATTAAAATAAACATTTAAATACTTGAGGTGTTATATTCACCCCACCTTTTTGAAATTTTGTCCGCAAAATTAAATCATACCTGCCCACTAACTCAGGATACAGCCGGAGAATCTCGTCCTCCCGCTCCCAAGTAGCCTCCTCAGGTGTGCGGCCTTCCCACTGAATCTTCAGCATGGGAATCACTTTACTCCTCAATTGCTTTTCACTGCGATCTAACACTGCAATAGGACCAATGGGAGTCTTCAAGTTCTCCCTGATTTCAATATTATCCGGCATCACAACATGTGATTCATCCGGAACATAACGTCGCAACTGCGACACATGAAAGACATCATGTAAATTAGATAACTGCGGGGGTAAGGCAAGCTGATAGGCCACCAATCCTACTCTTTTCATAATCTGATATGGCCCAATGAACCGTGGACTCAGCTTCCTCACACCCAACGCACGGCCAACACCTGTGACCGGCGACAAACGTACAAATACATGGTCACCTTCCTCAAATTCCAGCGGTCTATGCTTATTGTCATAGTAACTTTTCTGCCGATTCTGTGCCTGTTTCAATTTCTCTCTGATCATTTCAATTTGCACTGTCGTTTCCTGCACAAAATCCGGACCAAATCTTTCTTTATCGCCTACCTCAGTCCAACAAGTGGGCGTACGACACCTCCTGCCATATAAAACCTCGTATGGTGCCATACCCAGACTGGAATGAAAACTGTTGTTATAAGAAAACTCCACCAATGGCAAGTACCTATCCCAGGCATTACCCTGTTCCAGTGTGCAAGCTCTCAGCATATCCTCAAGTGTCTGTATGGTCCTCTCAGTCTGACCATCAGTCTGCGGGTGATAAGCAGTGCTCAGCCGGAGCTGAGTGCCAAAAGCCTGCTGCAAAGCTCCCCAAAATCGTGAAGTAAACTTCGGGTCCCGATCACTAACAATGCTAATCGGTATCCCATGGAGTCTAACAATCTCCTTCACATACAATGTAGCCAACTTCTCTGTGGTGTAGTCTACTCGTACTGGTAGAAAATGTGCAGACTTCGTAAGTCGGTCCACAATAACCCAAATCGAATCATAACCAGCTTGAGTTCTCGGTAATCCAACAACAAAATCCATTGAAATACTCTCCCATTTCCATTCAGGTATATCCAACGGCTGAAGTAATCCAGCAGGTTTCTGATGCTCTATTTTCACTTTCTGGCAAACCAAGCACTTAGACACGTACTCGGCAACATCTCTTTTCATACCAGGCCACCAGAACTTAACTTTCAAATCTTGGTACATCTTTGTGGCACCTGGGTGGATAGAATATTGACCCTTATGGGCCTCAGTCATAACTTCCTCAGCAAGTTCCTTGGGCACAACAATCCTGCCCTGATATAATAGTAGTCCTTGTTCATTAACAGATATGCCACTCTGGCCTTTCAAATACTTTATACTTTCATTGCGAATCTGAGTCTCTTTAATCTTCTCGTGCAGCTCGTTCTCAATCCGAGTCAACTCCATATCACACATTCTTCCTGCAAAGAAATCCGTTATTTTCATATCACGGAATTGCTCAATCACTTCATTGTCCCACATCATCATATGAGATAAGTTAACAGACTTCCTACTCAATGCATCTGCCACAACATTGGCCTTTCCCGGGTGGTATTTCAGCTCAAAGTCATAATCTTTCAAGAATTCAACCCATCTACGCTGCCTCATATTCAGCTCCTTCTGATCAAATAAATATTTCAAGCTTTTATGGTCGCTGAACACAGCAAATTTCATCCCATACAGAAAATGCCTCCAAATTTTCAAGGCAAATACAATAGCAGCCAATTCTAAGTCGTGCGTCGGATAATTTTCTTCATGTGGCCTTAACTGCCTAGACGCATATGCAATCACTTTTCCTTCCTGCATCAACACGCTCCCTAAACCTTTCTTAGAAGCATCACAATATAATACAAACTCACCCTCCGGATCAGGTAGAGTCAACACCGGAGCAGTAGTCAATTTCTCTTTCAGTAGCAGAAAACAGTCCTCACATTCCTGGGTCCACACAAAAGGAGTATCCTTTCGTGTCAATCGAGTCAACGGTAGAACCATTGCAGAAAATCCCTGAATAAATCGGCGATAATAGCCAGCAAGCCCCAGAAAACTTCTAATTTCAGTCACAGTCTTTGGTCTTTCCCAGTCACTTACCGCTTCAATCTTGCTTGGATCCACTGCAACACCACTTGCAGAAATAACATGACCCAAAAATTGCACCTCAGATAACCAGAATTCACACTTAGACGGTTTAGCATACAGTTTCTTGTCTTTCAACACCTGCAACACAGTCCTCAAATGGTCCATGTGCTCCTCTTTACTCTTAGAATAGATTAAAATGTCATCTATGAATACAATCACGAACTGGTCCAAATACGGTTTGAAAATGCGGTTCATATAGTCCATGAACACCGCAGGGGCATTAGTAAGCCCGAAAGGAATCACTTGATATTCAAAATGTCCATATCTGGATCGGAAAGCTGTTTTAGGTACATCCTCCGGTTTAATCCGAATCTGGTGATATCCGGACCGGAGATCAATCTTTGAAAATACACAGGCACCCCTCAACTGATCTAATAAATCATCAATACGCGGTAATGGGTACCGGTTCTTAATAGTCACTTTATTCAGCTGTCGGTAGTCAGTGCACAATCTCATGCTACCATCCTTTTTCTTTACAAATATAACCGGTGCTCCCCACGGAGACACACTCGGCCTAATAAAATTCTTCGCAGACAATTCTTCAATGTGTTTCTTCAACTCAGCCAACTCAAGTGGCGACATCCGGTATGGAGCCAAGGAGATCGGCCCCACACCAGGCAATAAATCAATCGAGAATTCAATCTCTCTCTCAGGTTGGAATTCCGGTATCTCATCCGGAAATACATCTTCAAACTCATTAACAACTGGAATAGTAGAAATCTCTTCCTTTTTATCACCCACCAATCCGCCCAACAAGACATAACCCAAATCTCCAGCCTTCAAGGCTTTCACAGTTTGACTTACAGACAAATACAGAGACGGACAAACAGACGGCCTCTCGTGAGATAGCAACAACCTCTTCCCGCAGCAATCAATCATTGCGCAGTTCCGAGACAACCAATCCATCCCCAAAATTAAATTGACAGAGGCCAGGGGTAAGATAATTAAATCAATGGTGTAACCCCTGCCTAAATAAGTGAACTTCACATCTTCACAAATCCAAGATGACTCACTAACCTCTCCTGTAGCAGTAGTAATACGCATCGGAGGAACCATCCGTGTTACCTTTAAGTCCAGCGCCTTAGCCACATAGTCCGCCACAAATGAATGTGTCGCTCCCGAATCAAACAATACAGATAAATCAACATTAGAGAGAAAAATTATACCTTTAACCAAATTCGGAGCCTTTTCAGTACGTTGTGCATTAGTAGTATAAACTCGTCCCACAGTAGGAACAACAGCAATAGGAGCAGCAGTAGTAGTAGTAGCTGGCGGCAAGGCCTGCAGATTCGCAGCCTGCCCCGAAGAAGATGTACAATTTCTAGCAAAGTGGCCACTCTGACCACATCTAAAACAATTCGACGTACCAGCACCACATACACCTCTGTGGTATTTCCCACACTTCCCACATTGTGGGGTAAAATATCTGTTCGAAGCACCACCACCACCATTATTTCCACCCCTCTTGAACTGACCAGGAGGCTGCCTTACATGCAACCCCCTACCTCTATTGTTATTATTGAAACCTCCTCTATTATTATTAAATCCTCCCCTGTTAGTATTACCAGAAGGACCAGGTGTCCTCTTAACATCTTGCTCTTTTCCCGAATCAGATTTCGGATACCTCCCATAAACAGTCTCGACCCTTTTGCACTGGGTCACCAAATCAGCAAAGTTTCTCACTGCGGTATTTGACATCCTCTTAGCAATCTTCTCACTCAGCCCTCTTTGAAATTTAGCTGACAAGAATTCCGGAGTAGGTAGAGTACCTCCATAGTTAGCAAACTTGACAAGTTCATTAAATCTCGCCACATAGGCATCAACAGTCATCACTCCCTGTACCAGATTATCAAATTCACCTTGCTTAGCCTCCCGAACATCGCGGGGAAAATATTCTTCATGAAATAATCCTTCAAACATAGTCCAAGTAAGGACCTCTCCCTGAATAACAAACGGGCGAGACACATTGTCCCACCACTCTTGGGCATCACCCTCCAGCATATAAACAGAATATAACAACTTCTGCGGATCTTGGCATCTCATAACCTGAAAAATCTTGTCCATACCCCTCAACCAAGCAGTGACCTCCTTTGGGTCCCTTGACCCCAGAAATGCGGGTGGCTTATGTTTCCTAAAAGATATGAGCCTACGCTCATCATCAGCATTATCAAGCACCTGCCCAGCAGCCCCAGTAGATTGGGCAACAGATGACGGATCAGGAACATAACTAGGATCCGTAGTAGTATGATGACTAGCCTCACCAGTGTGGTGACTAGCCCCACTCTCCCCCTGTTGAGGAGTAACAGATGGCGTCGGTGTAGGAGTCACCGTAGCCGTATGCGGAGGTGTATCTTCCCTCCCAGGACGACCTCTATCCGCCCTCAACTCAGCCATAAAGGCCTGCATCATATCCTGATTTGCTTTCATCAGGTTCTCTGTCATATTTCTATTTGCAGCCGTTTCCGCCTGCAGAGCATTCAGTGCTGCAGTGACCGGATCCGGTGGCAAAGGACCTGCACCACGTGCCCCACGGCGACCTCGTGCCCTACTCATGATATCTGTACATGTAACACAAAGGAATGAGTTGATCAGACCCACACTGAGGAATCACATATACATTAATCATAAATAGTTCACAGATAGCTATGACACACAAGATACAACATACACAAACAATCAGAGTTCCCTAAACAAAACTGCTCTGATACCATAAAATGTAACAGCCCGTTGTACACCGGTATTGTTAACATTGATTATGATATTAAGCGCAGTTACAATCACAGTGATTAGATTAATTAAATTACGGGCAAATTTTTCTTTTAACATATTCCTTTTCTTTTTCATAAATACATTTTCCGTAATCAATTAAAACCACACTATAATTGTAAATGCCATTTGCGGAATCATACACTTTCTAACATCATAAATCATTCTTTTTATTCATTTCATTTAAACTCACCATCTTACTCTCATCTTTTACCAAGTTGTAGTCCTTTACGTTGTCTACGCGTGGTTTCAAACCACGTATCATTTGGAGTTCTACCCATCAAGTTATACCCATTTCTTTTAGTCAAGAAAAAACTGAATTTTCAAAAATTACACTGTGGTAATCGATTACCAGTGGGTGGTAATCGATTACCACCTGTCAAAAATGAGGCAGTAGCCAATTTTCTGAATCCTCTGTTCTGGTAATCGATTACCAACTTTGGGTAATCGATTACCACACATGGTAATCGATTACCAAAGGCCAGTAATCGATTACCAGTGCAGACAGTAGCTAATTTTTCGTCCCCTGTTGCATGGTAATCGATTACCATGCTTGGGTAATCGATTACTATGCAGCAAAATGACAGATTACAGCTGTTTTGAGCCCCAAAAAGGGTGTGTAATCCATCCCTAACCCCTTGGTACTCCACATAACACATAATCATGTCCTAATGTTGGCTCTAGGCCCTTCCATCATGCATTTTCCTTAAGTTTAACATCAATTACATCATTCTCAAATAATGGCCATTTACATGTACATATGGACCATTTTTACATCATTACACATCAAGACTTCAAGGCTATGAATGTGGCAATGGACAAGTCCCATGCTCACTCAAAATATACAGTTATCCAAGCCATGAATAATAAAACATATCAAGACTTAGCATATGACCATGAACACTAACAAAAGCATGGAAAATGACATCATGCAATATGTTCATGACCTAAGTCTCAAAATACTAATGGTATGCTATGTGCACTCCATAAACTCCTCCAAAAAGCCATGCAATCCAATGCACCGCATGCCCATCCAACGTCCACTATACGGGCTTCTTGCCCGAAGCTCCTCCCGGCTCATAGTGACCTGAAATGTGGTCCCCCAAACACGGGGTGAGATATACGGATATATCTCAGTAAACCAATGGAGCTAGAGGCTCTCTCCACTCCATGGCTCACTAAAATGTATCAAAATGACATAATATGGCATGCAAGTAAAACAATATCACCATCCTCCTGGAGACACCCAAGAACATCCACTCATGGATTCGTGTTCAAGGACTCCATCATATAACTCCCGAGACAGTCCTGGCGCCTCTCCCATGGTTGAGAAGACTCCATGGCAATACCCAACCGGAACTCCTCATGAGCCCTATCCGGCGGACGTCCCACGTTTGGATCATCCTGGCGCCGCTCCCAGAGTCGACTCCACGGCAATACCCGACTGGCATTCTCACAAGGATGAATCCAGCGGATGACCAAACTCCACTTGTCAACTGATCAGTGACCACACAATTTCACACAATACAAGCAATATGCATACAAGCACACAAACACATCATGTCATCACTACATAATCCAACCACAACCTTCCTCTAGGTGTGGTGGAGCTCACTAGGGATTAAACCCAAGTTCCAAGAGTTTACCTTAGCACGAGCAACACCGTTCCAAACGTATGCTCCAATTCAACTTTTCTCAAATCCAACCGTGTGAGGCACCCTACAACAATCATTAAATCCAATTTACTCAAAAACTCATTTTTCATCAAAATTCCTCAAATTTTGCCTAAGTTACAAATCCATATTTTTCACCAAAAATTAACATAGCATTTCTAGCTTACAAACATGATTCTAAGGCCTTTTCATCTAATAGCATTTTTGCATTTGGGCTCTCTATCATCACACATCTAAAATCAAAGCTTTGAACACATATTCATAGATCTATGGAATCAACTATAAAGAGACCACAAATATACTTACAATGAGTAGTATGATCACCACCAAGGCTTCACTAAACCATTTGAAGCTCAAAACTCCAAGAAATCTCCAAGAACACTAATGGGTCGAATCTGAGTTTGCCAAAAACGTGGCCAAAGAGGTGGATTCAAGGCTTCTAGATGCTACCAATGGCTTTGGAAGGTTGTTTACGATAGATTTCAACACCAAAACCAAGCGATTCGGTGGAGAAACGAAGAAATGGGAAGAAAATGGAGAAATGGTGAAAATGGCTCCTTTGCTCACTGTTGGTGCGCACGGGAAGTGAGGGAAGAAAGAAGGAAAAGAAGAAGAAAAGGGAGGTGGCCCAAGTGACTTCGGTCACACGGGTCCCACACGCGATCTAACTTTCACTCCGATAAAAATTCCGATCACCAATCCTTAATCTAAATATTTTTCCAGTCCATGACATATTTTTATTTCTCCAAAATATTGATAAAAATTTCACACCTATTGGTACACTCACAACTCAGTATTTTAACACTTAAAAATCACTATTCATCGATTTTTCTCAAATTTGCCTATTTACTCAATTTTTCGCCCTGATTCCATTTCCAACCTTACTTTTGTCATTTGAAATCTCTAACTCAGTATTTAAGCCTCCTAACACACGGTTGGCAAATTACAATTTTGCCCTTTTTGCCCCTTTTGGCCATAATACTTGGATTTTCACTAATCCATCAACTTTCCTTTCACAATATATCATTAAAATAAACATTTAAATACTTGAGGTGTTATACCGTCGAAAACGGATGAATAAAATAAATGCAAAAGAAATTGATTTTGTGAAGTTTTTCGACGGAAAATGGATTCCGTCGAAGATTTTTTACTGAAAATGAATTCCGTCGAAAATCGATGAATAAAATAAATGCAAAAGAAATTGATTTTGTGAAGTTTTTCGACGGAAAATGACTTCCGTCGAAAACGGATGAATAAGATAAATGGAAAAGAAATTCATATTGTGAAGTTTTTTGATGGAAAACGGATTCCGTCGAAAATGGATGATTAAAACAAATGCAAAAGAAATTGATTTTGTGTTGTTTTTCGAAGGAAAATGGATTCCGTTGAAAATGGATGAATAAAATAAATGGAAAAGAAATTGATTTTATGAATTTTTCGACGAAAAAGGAAATCAGTCGAAATTTTTTCACGGAAAACGAATTCCGTCGAAAATGGATGAATAAAATAAATTGGAAAATAATTTGATTTTGTAAAGTTTTTCAAAGGAAAATGGATTCCATCAAAAACAGATGAATAAAATAAATGCAAAAGAAATTGATTTTGTGAAGTTTTTTGACGGAAAATGGAATCTGTCGATGATTTTTGACGGAAAACGAATTCCGTCGAAAATGGATGAATAAAATAAATGCAAAAGAAATTGATTTTGTGAAGTTTTTTGACGGAAAACGGATTCCGTCGAAAATGGATGAATAAAATAAATGCAAAAGAAATTGATTTTGTGTTATTTTTCGAAGGAAATTGGATTCCGTTGAAAACGGGTGAATAAAATAAATGGAAATAAAATTGATTTTGTGAAGATTTTCGACAAAAAAGGAAATCAGTCGAAGATTTTTGACGGAAAACGAATTCCGTCGAAAACGGATTTATAAAATAAGTTGGAAAAAAATTTGATTTTGTAAAGTTTTTCGAAGGCAAATGCATTCCTTCGAAAACGGATGAATAAAATAAATGCAAAAGAAATTGATTTTGTGAAGTTTTTCGACGGAAAATGGATTCTGTCGAAGATTTTTGACGGAAAATGAATTCCGTCGAAAACGGATAAATAAGATAAATGGAAAAGAAATTCATTTTGTGAAGTTTTTTGACGGAAAACGGATTCCGTCGAAAGTGGATGAATAAAATAAATGCATAAGAAATTGATTTTGTGTTGTTTTTCGAAGGAAAATGGATTCCGTTGAAAAAGGGATGAATAAAATAAATGGAAAAGAAATTGATTTTGTGAAGTTTTTCGACGAAAAAGGAAATCAGTCGAAGATTTTTGACGGAAAATGAATTCCGTCGAAAACGGATGAATAAAATAAATTGGAAAATAATTTGATTTTGTTAAGTTTTTCGAAGGAAAATGGATTCCGTCAAAAATGGATGAATAAAATAAATGCAAAAGAAATTGATTTGGTGAAGTTTTTTGACGAAAAAGGAAATCAGTCGAAGATTTTTGACGGAAAACGAATTCCGTCGAAAATGGATGAATAAAATAAATTGGAAGATAATTTGATTTTGTAAAGTTTTTCGAAGGAAAATGGATTCCGTCGAAAATGGATGAATAAAATAAATGCAAAAGATATTGATTTTGTGAAGTTTTTCGACGTAAAATGGATTTTGTCAAAGATTTTTTACGGAAAACGAATTTCGTAGAAAATGGATGAATAAAATAAATGCAAAAGAAATTGATTTTGTGAAGTTTTTCGATGGAAAATGAATTCCGTCGAAAACGGATGAATAAGATAAATGGAAAAGAAATTCATTTTGTGAAGTTTTTTGACGGAAAACGGATTCCGTCGAAAATGGATGAATAAAATAAATGCAAAAGAAATTGATTTTGTGTTGTTTTTCGAAGGAAAATGGATTCCGTTGAAAACGGATGAATAAAATAAATGGAAAAGAAATTGATTTTGTGAAGTTTTTCGACGAAAAAGGAAATCAGTCGAAGATTTTTGACGAAAAACGAATTCCGTCGAAAACGGATGAATAAAATAAATTGGAAAATAATTTGATTTTGTAAAGTTTTTCGAAGGAAAATGGATTCCGTCGAAAATGGATGAATAAAATAAATGCAAAAGATATTGATTTTGTGAAGTTTTTCGACGTAAAATGGATTTTGTCAAAGATTTTTTACGGAAAACGAATTTCGTAGAAAATGGATGAATAAAATAAATGCAAAAGAAATTGATTTTGTGAAGTTTTTCGATGGAAAATGAATTCCGTCGAAAACGGATGAATAAGATAAATGGAAAAGAAATTCATTTTGTGAAGTTTTTTGACGGAAAACGGATTCCGTCGAAAATGGATGAATAAAATAAATGCAAAAGAAATTGATTTTGTGTTATTTTTCGAAGGAAAATGGATTCCGTTGAAAACGGATGAATAAATTAAATGGAAATGAAATTGATTTTGTGAGGTTTTTCGACGAAAAAGGAAATCAGTCGAAGATTTTTGACGGAAAACGAATTCCGTCGAAAACGGATGAATAAAATAAATTGGAAAATAATTTGATTTTGTAAAGTTTTTCGAAGGAAAATGGATGAATAAAAAATAAATGCAAAAGAAATTGATTTTGTGAAGTTTTTCGACGAAAAAGGAAATCAGTCGAAGATTTTTGACGGAAAACGAATTCCGTCGAAAACGGATGAATAAAATAAATTGGAAAATAATTTGATTTTGTAAAGTTTTTCGAAGGAAAATGGATTCCGTCGAAAACGGATGAATAAAATAAATGCAAAAGAAATTGATTTTGTGAAGTTTTTCGACGGAAAATGGATTTTTGTCTGTCGAAGATTTTTGACGGAAAATGAATTCCGTCGAAAATGGATGAATAAAATAAATGCAAAAGAAATTGATTTTGTGAAGTTTTTCGACGGAAAATGACTTCCGTCGAAAATGGATGAATAAGATAAATGGAAAAGAAATTCATTTTGTGAAGTTTTTTGACGGAAAACGGATTCCGTCGAAAATGGATGAATAAAATAAATGCAAAAGAAATTGATTTTGTGTTGTTTTTCGAAGGAAAATGGATTCCGTTGAAAACGGATGAATAAAATAAATGGAAAAGAAATTGATTTTATGAATTTTTCGACGAAAAAGGAAATCAGTCGAAATTTTTTCACGGAAAACGAATTCCGTCGAAAATGGATGAATAAAATAAATTGGAAAATAAATTGATTTTGTAAAGTTTTTCAAAGGAAAATGGATTCCATCAAAAACAGATGAATAAAATAAATGCAAAAGAAATTGATTTTGTGAAGTTTTTTGACGGAAAATGGAATCTGTCGATGATTTTTGACGGAAAACGAATTCCGTCGAAAATGGATGAATAAAATAAATGCAAAAGAAATTGATTTTGTGAAGTTTTTTGACGGAAAACGGATTCCGTCGAAAATGGATGAATAAAATAAATGGAAAAGAAATTGATTTTGTGTTATTTTTCGAAGGAAATTGGATTCCGTTGAAAACGGGTGAATAAAATAAATGGAAATAAAATTGATTTTGTGAAGATTTTCGACAAAAAAGGAAATCAGTCGAAGATTTTTGACGGAAAACGAATTCCGTCGAAAACGGATTTATAAAATAAGTTGGAAAAAAATTTGATTTTGTAAAGTTTTTCGAAGGCAAATGCATTCCTTCGAAAACGGATGAATAAAATAAATGCAAAAGAAATTGATTTTGTGAAGTTTTTCGACGGAAAATGGATTCTGTCGAAGATTTTTGACGGAAAATGAATTCCGTCGAAAACGGATAAATAAGATAAATGGAAAAGAAATTCATTTTGTGAAGTTTTTTGACGGAAAACGGATTCCGTCGAAAGTGGATGAATAAAATAAATGCATAAGAAATTGATTTTGTGTTGTTTTTCGAAGGAAAATGGATTCCGTTGAAAAAGGGATGAATAAAATAAATGGAAAAGAAATTGATTTTGTGAAGTTTTTCGACGAAAAAGGAAATCAGTCGAAGATTTTTGACGGAAAATGAATTCCGTCGAAAACGGATGAATAAAATAAATTGGAAAATAATTTGATTTTGTTAAGTTTTTCGAAGGAAAATGGATTCCGTCAAAAATGGATGAATAAAATAAATGCAAAAGAAATTGATTTGGTGAAGTTTTTTGACGAAAAAGGAAATCAGTCGAAGATTTTTGACGGAAAACGAATTCCGTCGAAAATGGATGAATAAAATAAATTGGAAGATAATTTGATTTTGTAAAGTTTTTCGAAGGAAAATGGATTCCGTCGAAAATGGATGAATAAAATAAATGCAAAAGATATTGATTTTGTGAAGTTTTTCGACGTAAAATGGATTTTGTCAAAGATTTTTTACGGAAAACGAATTTCGTAGAAAATGGATGAATAAAATAAATGCAAAAGAAATTGATTTTGTGAAGTTTTTCGATGGAAAATGAATTCCGTCGAAAACGGATGAATAAGATAAATGGAAAAGAAATTCATTTTGTGAAGTTTTTTGACGGAAAACGGATTCCGTCGAAAATGGATGAATAAAATAAATGCAAAAGAAATTGATTTTGTGTTGTTTTTCGAAGGAAAATGGATTCCGTTGAAAACGGATGAATAAAATAAATGGAAAAGAAATTGATTTTGTGAAGTTTTTCGACGAAAAAGGAAATCAGTCGAAGATTTTTGACGAAAAACGAATTCCGTCGAAAACGGATGAATAAAATAAATTGGAAAATAATTTGATTTTGTAAAGTTTTTCAAAGGAAAATGGATTCCATCAAAAACAGATGAATAAAATAAATGCAAAAGAAATTGATTTTGTGAAGTTTTTTGACGGAAAATGGAATCTGTCGAAAGATTTTTGACGGAAAACGAATTCCGTCGAAAATGGATGAATAAAATAAATGCAAAAGAAATTGATTTTGTGAAGTTTTTTGACGGAAAACGGATTCCGTCGAAAATGGATGAATAAAATAAATGGAAAAGAAATTGATTTTGTGTTATTTTTCGAAGGAAATTGGATTCCGTTGAAAACGGGAGAATAAAATAAATGGAAATAAAATTGATTTTGTGAAGATTTTCGACAAAAAAGGAAATCAGTCGAAGATTTTTGACGGAAAACGAATTCCGTCGAAAACGGATGAATAAAATAAATGGAAAAAAATTGATTTTGTGAAGTTTTTCGAAGGCAAATGCATTCCTTCGAAAACGGATGAATAAAATAAATGCAAAAGAAATTGATTTTGTGAAGTTTTTCGACGGAAAATGGATTCTGTCGAAGATTTTTGACGGAAAATGAATTCCGTCGAAAACGGATAAATAAGATAAATGGAAAAGAAATTCATTTTGTGAAGTTTTTTGACGGAAAACGGATTCCGTCGAAAATGGATGAATAAAATAAATGCAAAAGAAATTGATTTTGTGTTGTTTTTCGAAGGAAAATGGATTCCGTTGAAAACGGATGAATAAAATAAATGGAAAAGAAATTGATTTTGTGAAGTTTTTCGACGAAAAAGGAAATCAGTCGAAGAGTTTTGACGGAAAATGAATTCCGTCGAAAACGGATGAATAAAATAAATTGGAAAATAATTTGATTTTGTTAAGTTTTTCGAAGGAAAATGGATTCCGTCAAAAATGGATGAATAAAATAAATGGAAAAGAAATTGATTTTATGAATTTTTCGACGAAAAAGGAAATCAGTCGAAGATTTTTGACGGAAAACGAATTCCGTCGAAAATGGATGAATAAAA
The DNA here is from genome assembly GCA_032173675.1 of Gastrolobium villosum. NCBI lineage: Eukaryota > Viridiplantae > Streptophyta > Magnoliopsida > Fabales > Fabaceae > Gastrolobium > Gastrolobium villosum. The sequence continues at coordinate 6,153 of JAVKPL010008755.1, read as the reverse complement.
TAAATTGGAAAATAATTTGATTTTGTAAAGTTTTTCGAAGGAAAATGGATTCCGTCGAAAATGGATGAATAAAATAAATGCAAAAGATATTGATTTTGTGAAGTTTTTCGACGTAAAATGGATTTTGTCAAAGATTTTTTACGGAAAACGAATTTCGTAGAAAATGGATGAATAAAATAAATGCAAAAGAAATTGATTTTGTGAAGTTTTTCGATGGAAAATGAATTCCGTCGAAAACGGATGAATAAGATAAATGGAAAAGAAATTCATTTTGTGAAGTTTTTTGACGGAAAACGGATTCCGTCGAAAATGGATGAATAAAATAAATGCAAAAGAAATTGATTTTGTGTTGTTTTTCGAAGGAAAATGGATTCCGTTGAAAACGGATGAATAAAATAAATGGAAAAGAAATTGATTTTGTGAAGTTTTTCGACGAAAAAGGAAATCAGTCGAAGATTTTTGGAAAAGAAAAAATTGAATAAAATAAATTGGAAAATAATTTGATTTTGTAAAGTTTTTCAAAGGAAAATGGATTCCATCAAAAACAGATGAATAAAATAAATGCAAAAGAAATTGATTTTGTGAAGTTTTTTGACGGAAAATGGAATCTGTCGATGATTTTTGACGGAAAACGAATTCCGTCGAAAATGGATGAATAAAATAAATGCAAAAGAAATTGATTTTGTGAAGTTTTTTGACGGAAAACGGATTCCGTCGAAAATGGATGAATAAAATAAATGGAAAAGAAATTGATTTTGTGTTATTTTTCGAAGGAAATTGGATTCCGTTGAAAACGGGTGAATAAAATAAATGGAAATAAAATTGATTTTGTGAAGATTTTCGACAAAAAAGGAAATCAGTCGAAGATTTTTGACGGAAAACGAATTCCGTCGAAAACGGATTTATAAAATAAGTTGGAAAAAAATTTGATTTTGTAAAGTTTTTCGAAGGCAAATGCATTCCTTCGAAAACGGATGAATAAAATAAATGCAAAAGAAATTGATTTTGTGAAGTTTTTCGACGGAAAATGGATTCTGTCGAAGATTTTTGACGGAAAATGAATTCCGTCGAAAACGGATAAATAAGATAAATGGAAAAGAAATTCATTTTGTGAAGTTTTTTGACGGAAAACGGATTCCGTCGAAAGTGGATGAATAAAATAAATGCATAAGAAATTGATTTTGTGTTGTTTTTCGAAGGAAAATGGATTCCGTTGAAAAAGGGATGAATAAAATAAATGGAAAAGAAATTGATTTTGTGAAGTTTTTCGACGAAAAAGGAAATCAGTCGAAGATTTTTGACGGAAAATGAATTCCGTCGAAAACGGATGAATAAAATAAATTGGAAAATAATTTGATTTTGTTAAGTTTTTCGAAGGAAAATGGATTCCGTCAAAAATGGATGAATAAAATAAATGCAAAAGAAATTGATTTGGTGAAGTTTTTTGACGAAAAAGGAAATCAGTCGAAGATTTTTGACGGAAAACGAATTCCGTCGAAAATGGATGAATAAAATAAATTGGAAGATAATTTGATTTTGTAAAGTTTTTCGAAGGAAAATGGATTCCGTCGAAAATGGATGAATAAAATAAATGCAAAAGATATTGATTTTGTGAAGTTTTTCGACGTAAAATGGATTTTGTCAAAGATTTTTTACGGAAAACGAATTTCGTAGAAAATGGATGAATAAAATAAATGCAAAAGAAATTGATTTTGTGAAGTTTTTCGATGGAAAATGAATTCCGTCGAAAACGGATGAATAAGATAAATGGAAAAGAAATTCATTTTGTGAAGTTTTTTGACGGAAAACGGATTCCGTCGAAAATGGATGAATAAAATAAATGCAAAAGAAATTGATTTTGTGTTGTTTTTCGAAGGAAAATGGATTCCGTTGAAAACGGATGAATAAAATAAATGGAAAAGAAATTGATTTTGTGAAGTTTTTCGACGAAAAAGGAAATCAGTCGAAGATTTTTGACGAAAAACGAATTCCGTCGAAAACGGATGAATAAAATAAATTGGAAAATAATTTGATTTTGTAAAGTTTTTCGAAGGAAAATGGATTCCGTCGAAAATGGATGAATAAAATAAATGCAAAAGATATTGATTTTGTGAAGTTTTTCGACGTAAAATGGATTTTGTCAAAGATTTTTTACGGAAAACGAATTTCGTAGAAAATGGATGAATAAAATAAATGCAAAAGAAATTGATTTTGTGAAGTTTTTCGATGGAAAATGAATTCCGTCGAAAACGGATGAATAAGATAAATGGAAAAGAAATTCATTTTGTGAAGTTTTTTGACGGAAAACGGATTCCGTCGAAAATGGATGAATAAAATAAATGCAAAAGAAATTGATTTTGTGTTGTTTTTCGAAAAAATGGGAAAACGGATGAATAAAATAAATGGAAAAGAAATTGATTTTGTAAAGTTTTTCAAAGGAAAATGGATTCCATCAAAAACAGATGAATAAAATAAATGCAAAAGAAATTGATTTTGTGAAGTTTTTTGACGGAAAATGGAATCTGTCGATGATTTTTGACGGAAAACGAATTCCGTCGAAAATGGATGAATAAAATAAATGCAAAAGAAATTGATTTTGTGAAGTTTTTTGACGGAAAACGGATTCCGTCGAAAATGGATGAATAAAATAAATGCAAAAGAAATTGATTTTGTGTTATTTTTCGAAGGAAATTGGATTCCGTTGAAAACGGGTGAATAAAATAAATGGAAATAAAATTGATTTTGTGAAGATTTTCGACAAAAAAGGAAATCAGTCGAAGATTTTTGACGGAAAACGAATTCCGTCGAAAACGGATTTATAAAATAAGTTGGAAAAAAATTTGATTTTGTAAAGTTTTTCGAAGGCAAATGCATTCCTTCGAAAACGGATGAATAAAATAAATGCAAAAGAAATTGATTTTGTGAAGTTTTTCGACGGAAAATGGATTCTGTCGAAGATTTTTGATGGAAAATGAATTCCGTCGAAAACGGATAAATAAGATAAATGGAAAAGAAATTCATTTTGTGAAGTTTTTTGACGGAAAACGGATTCCGTCGAAAGTGGATGAATAAAATAAATGCATAAGAAATTGATTTTGTGTTGTTTTTCGAAGGAAAATGGATTCCGTTGAAAAAGGGATGAATAAAATAAATGGAAAAGAAATTGATTTTGTGAAGTTTTTCGACGAAAAAGGAAATCAGTCGAAGATTTTTGACGGAAAATGAATTCCGTCGAAAACGAATGAATAAAATAAATTGGAAAATAATTTGATTTTGTTAAGTTTTTCGAAGGAAAATGGATTCCGTCAAAAATGGATGAATAAAATAAATGCAAAAGAAATTGATTTGGTGAAGTTTTTTGACGAAAAAGGAAATCAGTCGAAGATTTTTGACGGAAAACGAATTCCGTCGAAAATGGATGAATAAAATAAATTGGAAGATAATTTAATTTTGTAAAGTTTTTCGAAGGAAAATGGATTCCGTCGAAAATGGATGAATAAAATAAATGCAAAAGATATTGATTTTGTGAAGTTTTTCGACGTAAAATGGATTTTGTCAAAGATTTTTTACGGAAAACGAATTTCGTAGAAAATGGATGAATAAAATAAATGCAAAGGAAATTGATTTTGTGAAGTTTTTCGATGGAAAATGAATTCCGTCGAAAACGGATGAATAAGATAAATGGAAAAGAAATTCATTTTGTGAAGTTTTTTGACGGAAAACGGATTCCGTCGAAAATGGATGAATAAAATAAATGCAAAAGAAATTGATTTTGTGTTGTTTTTCGAAGGAAAATGGATTCCGTTGAAAACGGATGAATAAAATAAATGGAAAAGAAATTGATTTTGTGAACTTTTTCGACTAAAGAGGAGATCAGTCGAAGATTTTTGACGGAAAACGAATTCCGTCGAAAATGGATGAATAAAATAAATTGGAAAATAATTTGATTTTGTAAAGTTTTTCGAAGGAAAATGGATTCCGTCGAAAATGGATGAATAAAATAAATGCAAAAGATATTGATTTTGTGAAGTTTTTCGACGTAAAATGGATTTTGTCAAAGATTTTTTACGGAAAACGAATTTCGTAGAAAATGGATGAATAAAATAAATGCAAAAGAAATTGATTTTGTGAAGTTTTTCGATGGAAAATGAATTCCGTCGAAAACGGATGAATAAGATAAATGGAAAAGAAATTCATTTTGTGAAGTTTTTTGAAAAACGGATTCCGTCGAAAATGGATGAATAAAATAAATGCAAAAGAAATTGATTTTGTGTTGTTTTTCGAAGGAAAATGGATTCCGTTGAAAACGGATGAATAAAATAAATGGAAAAGAAATTGATTTTGTGAAGTTTTTCGACGAAAAAGGAAATCAGTCGAAGATTTTTGACGGAAAACGGATTCCGTCGAAAATGGATGAATAAAATAAATTGGAAAATAATTTGAGTAAAGTTTTTCGACGGAAAATGAATTCCGTCGAAAATGGATGAATAAAATAAATGCAAAAGAAATTGATTTTGTGAAGTTTTTCGACGGAAAATGGATTCTGTCGAAGATTTTTGACGGATTTCCGTCGAAAATGGATGAATAAAATAAATGCAAAAGAAATTGATTTTGTGAAGTTTTTTGACGGAAAACGGATTCCGTGGATGAATAAAATAAATGCAAAAGAAATTGATTTTGTGTTGTTTTTCGAAGGAAAATGGATTCCGTTGAAAACGGATGAATAAAATAAATGGAAAAGAAATTGATTTTGTGTTTTTCGACGATTTTTCGGAAAATGAATTCCGTCGAAAACGGATGAATAAAATAAATTGGAAAAGAAATTGATTTTGTTAAGTTTTTCGAAGGGATTTCAAAAATGGATGAATAAAATAAATGCAAAAGAAATTGATTTTGTGAAGTTTTTTGACGAAAAATGGAATCTGTCGATGATTTTTGAAAAACGAATTCCGTCGAAAATGGATGAATAAAATAAATGGAAATTGATTTTGTGAAATTGATTTTGTGAAATTGATTTTGTGACGAAGGAAAATGGATTCCGTTGGAAACGAATGACTAAAATAAATGCAAAAAAATTGATTTTGTGAAGTTTTTCGACGAAAAATGAAATCAGTCGAAGATTTTTGACGGAAAACGAATTCCGTCGAAAACGGATTTATAAAATAAGTTGGAAAAAAATTTGATTTTGTAAAGTTTTTCGAAGGAAAATGGATTCCGTCGAAAACGGATGAATAAAATAAATGCAAAAGAAATTGATAAGTTTTTCGACGGAAAATGGATTCTGTCGAAGATTTTTGACGGAAAACGAATTCCGTCGAAAATGGATGAATAAAATAAATGCAAAAGAAATTGATTTTGTGAAGTTTTTCGAGAAATTCGATTAAAATAAATGCAAAAGAAATTGATTTTATGAAGTTTTTCGACGAAAAATGGATTCCGTCGAAAACGGATGAATAAAATAAATGCAAAAGAAATTGATTTTGTGTTGTTTTTCGACGGAAAATGGATTCCGTTGAAGATTTTTGACGGAAAATGAATTCCGTTGAAAATGGATGAATAAAATAAATGCAAAAGAAATTGATTTTGTGAAGTTTTTTGACGGAAAACGAATTCCGTCGAAAACGGATGAATAAAATAAATTGGAAAATAATTTGATTTTGTGAAGATTTTTGACGGAAAATGAATTCCGTCGAAAATGGATGAATAAAATAAATGCAATTGATTTTTTGAAGTTTTTCGATGGAAAATGGATTTTGTCGATTTTTTGACGAAAAAATTCCGTCGAAAATGGATGAATAAAATAAATGCAAAAGAAATTGATTTTGTGTTGTTTTTCGAAGGAAAATGGATTCCGTTGAAAACGGATGAATAAAATAAATGCAAAAGTGTTGTTTTTTAAGGAAATTGATTTTGTGAAGTTTTTCGACGAAAAAGGAAATCAGTCGAAGATTTTTGACGAAAAACGAATTCCGTCGAAAACGGATGAATAAAATAAATTGGAAAATAATTTGATTTTGTAAAGTTTTTCGAAGGAAAATGGATTCCGTCGAAAATGGATGAATAAAATAAATGCAAAAGATATTGATTTTGTGAAGTTTTTCGACGTAAAATGGATTTTGTCAAAGATTTTTTACGGAAAACGAATTTCGTAGA
>JAVKPL010008754.1:0-34845 GCA_032173675.1 Gastrolobium villosum | reverse complement strand
ATGTAAAAAGGCAAATCAGAAAGGAAAACATTCAGTTGGAGAATTTTGTGTAGTTTTCCTATAAGAGTGGCTTAATGTAAAGGCTACTCAAAAAGGAAAATATCCAGTTGAAGAATTTTCAAAGTTTTCATATGAGAGTAGCCTAATAAAAAGACAACTCAAAAGGGAAAACTTCGAGCAAAAAATCAAAAGTCAAGAAAAAATTTCACAAGACATGTTTATCTCAGTAGGCGAAAACATCCAATTGTTGATTATTCATGGAATGCCAAAGAAACATAGAAATATCAAAGCATCATCAAATAATAAAGCACAACAGAAAGAAGAGATCATTCTAAGAGCCTAACTCTTACATCTCAACACTCCAATAATAAGAACCTAACTCTTACATCTCGACACTCTAACATGTGAAGCATGGAGCAGGGGGACAACTGATCTGGACCTATACTAAGCAGGACAAAGGGTCTACCCATTCTACAGCCCAAGAGGCCTAAAGAATAAGGCTTAAGGACGAAACATATTCATCCAGCATACACATAATCTCACAGGCATACAACCGGATTGACAACAACTCAGAGCTCCTAAACCTCCTCAACAGCCAATGACTGAAAGATAGACATGTGGTTCCAACTAGGCCTAAGAGACATAGCTCACAAATAGGCATCTGCAAACTTGATAGGCTGGAGAAGCCACTTGAGTCCACCAATAAAATTAAATGTTGTTGAAAGAAAGGGCCTTGAAGGCCGTAGGCATGTGAGGATGAAACACAAAATTTTTCAAAGAAGAAACACACATACCAATCAAGATACATACTCTAGGACAGAGAGATACCTTGCTTGTAATTGAAACTCAAAGATGATCAAGGTGAGGCTTGATGATTCAAGCCCTTTAATGTTGATCCTGTAGGTGTATCATCAGAAACGCGGAAGCGCATCGTACCGATGCGATGAGGAATGAAGATCACCTCTTTGATTACCTGAGATGTAGAAGCGAGCGTGACAATTCCTCACTTTCAGATCTCCTTCTCTAGCCTCTCAATCTGCAGCAACGCACCATGAATAGTCGCAAAATCCGCTCTACGGTTGATCTTCCAGGCTATGACTCAAGGGGATCAGGGAGTCGTGTGGGCAACCGTTCAGATGATGAACGTTGCCTCTTTGTGTTTCTGATTTCTGTAACCCTAGGAGGCACAAGTGGAGGAAATGTTCCATATATACCCTGCCCAATCCAACTAACCATAAGCTTCATGGGTTAATTGGTCTTTGGGCTCACTCACTAAAGTCATTGGGCTTAGTGAAAAGAGCATACCAACAATCTCCTACTTGCTCTTTTGGACACAAACTTGAGTTCATAAACCCAAGACTATGTAGCCCATAAGTCATCATCATCTAATTATACAACCCATCCCTTGTCTCAAGCTAGCCTGGGGATCTACCATTTGTCACTCATCAAGGCTCCTGATAATCTTTGAAGGATTATCTAATTCGGCGCTACTGCACTAAAAGCCCGAACGTGAACTCCAAGATTAATGACATTTATAACATGAATATGCATCGCCCCTTTGTAGAATGTCTATAATTGATTGACAAGTTTTCTGTAACTCAATCAATTATTTATTCCCTTGACTATGATAGTTTCTCTAATGGATTATATGCACTGGCCAGTGTCTTTAATATCCAAGTACCGAAACATATCAAGGGGACATATCCTACAAATTCCATGTTGTTTATCTCATAAATACTGATAATCAAATAATCTCACTCCCAAAATATCGAGTTATTGGCCGTCAATAGATCGAATATCACCCGTTGGTAAATCAAAGAATGAAAACTATTTGACTACCTATTTATAATAAACTCAGGATTAAGAGCAATTACATAACTATAGTTAACTGGAGATTTGATACCTTATGACAGAAAATCAACCTTAATCAAATCTCACCTTGATCCTTTCAATGTGAATGTTAATTCACACCAATATTTTACAATGATTCGGATAAAACCATTTCATAAAATATTGCAGCCTAAATAAAGTGCCCAACTTTATTTAACGACTGTGACTCCATTCATCAATTGTGAGAACCTATGATCATGTCCTCCATGAACGTATCCATATGATCATATACTCCACAATTTGATCCAGACCTTGATGTTTGTAAATAGTGCGTAAAATAAATAAATAAAACCTTATTTATGAAATTCAGAAAATGATTATATTATTTCATTGTCTTACTCCAAGAGCACAATGAAACCAATATCTCCCACTTGCTTAATGCAAGTCTGGGATCCTCCTAAGACCCAAAAAGTAACATGCCTCTTGAACATAAGTTCAGGCAAACTCTTAGTAACTGGGTCTACAAGATCCACCTCTAATGCTATTTGAGTTTAGTGAAAAACTCATAGCTCAAGGTTGATTTCTTGAGTCAATATCCACTTGAAATAACTGAATCTGTGAAAACTCAGTTTTTCAAGACTCCCACTAGAATATACTAGCACATAATCTCTCGTTCTCCAAATATACTTGAGTACATGCTTAACAATAATCTAAGTGTTCTTCTACATCCAGAATGGTACCATCTCACTACTCCCACTACGTGACAGATGTCTGGTTTAATGCTCAACATGATATGCATGAGACTACCTTTGCCAAAACATAAGATATCCTGCCCATGCATTCTTCCTTTTCAGAAGTCTTTGGTTACTCCTTAAGAACTTGAATTCCACATCTGAGAATTATCATTCTTCTCTTAGAATTCTCATGTTGAATTTTGGCAAGAGTTTTGTCAATTTAAGTAGCCCGAGGTGATGCCAACTACTTATTCTTTCGGTCTCATAAGAGTTTTATACCAAGAATATAATTGGCTTCCCCAATACTTTCATACCAAAACACTAACTTAGCCAACTCTTTATACTTGATATTACCTCCACGTTGTTTCCAATAAGGAGCATATCATCTACATAAAGTACCAGAAAATCTACTGTCTTCCGTTGGATCCTTTACATACAAATACATATCATTCATCAAGTTTCTCTCAAAATCAAAATTTTGATAACCTGATCAAAAATGATGTTCCAAGACCTGGATGCTTGCTTAAGTCTATGAAATAGAATTTCACAACTTGCATACCGTGTGTTCCTGCCCATTTGCTATAAATCTTTTTGGTTATTGTATTTAGATATCCTGACATCCAACTCCCAAAAATGAAATCTCATAATTGAGAGTTATAACAGCAACTAAGAGAATCTGGATAGACTCAAGTATGTCGTCTGGCAAAAATTTCCTCCAAGCTAGCTTTGAAGGTTTTCACCTTCCTGTCCATCCTCTCTTTGCCTTTTATGTCCACATGCACCTAGTGGGTTTTACCCCTCTTGGTGCCTTTACTAGGGACCGAACGGAGTTGAAAGACAAGTATTTCATCTTATTGTTCGTAGCTTGAGCAACACTTGATCAACAACATCTTCTAGTGCATTATCGTAACTAGTAGGATCAATGTCACTCAACAAGAGCCAACTTGAGAGTTAACAATGTTCTCTCCCACTACGAATGTACCGCACTAGACCTTGTGTATTTACAAGTAGATCCAAGATTGGGTCAAAAGGTGGATCTTCAATTTCTTAAGGATCCACTTATTTTTGATATTGTTGTTCCACATGTGACACTAATATTTCTACTAGTTTCACTTATATATTATCATGTTGAATTTCCAATTATGGTTCCCTTGTTTGTTCACCTAGAGTTATATCTTTCCCCTCTTGAACAATAAAGGGAACAGTGGATGAAGCTTCTAGAGATTCTGGAAATTCTTGATCTGAGATAAATCTCATCAAGAATAACCTTACTTAAGAGCTTATAATTTCTCATCCAGTCCTCCTTTAAGAAAATCACGTGAGTGCTGACTTAGATTATCTTGTCCTTAAGACTAAATAAGAAATCATCCATTGTTCTCTTAAGGTAGCCAAAAGATATGCACTCTTCGATACAAGATTCCGTCTTATTTGACTGTTGTTGTAGGACGTGTGCCGTAGCACCCTAAATCCGAATATGGTTTGACCTGGGCTTGCACCCTTTTCCATAATTCTTAAGGTGTCTTTACAACAAACATTGACGGAACCAAGTTAAGAAGATACATTTCCTTCTCCTAGGCATCTCCCTTAAACAAAATTGGCAAAGATGAATACCTGAATATGATCTCCACCAAGTCTAGAAATGTTTGATTTTTGCATACTGCAATTTCATTCAACTAATGCATTCCTAGAGTTGACAGTTATAAAACTATCCCCTCTTAAATCAGGTAAGACCTGAACTTACCAGACAGGTAGCCAAACACTTTAGTAGACTAAAGTGTTTTGATTTGAATTCCTAGATGTTTTTCTGCCTCAAACTTAAAACTCTTGAAATTTTCCAAAAGCTTTAGACTTATGGCACACTAGGTTCATCTGTCCAAATCCAGAGCAAACATTCATATAATGAAGTACTCATCACCTCTTCTGGTCTGAACGCTAATTGGTCCACATACATTAGTACGAACCAGTTTCAGTTGAATAGTTGCGCAAACCTTTTTGGCCCTTGTAGGATTGCTTGGACATTTTACCTTCCAAATTGGACTAACAAGTAGCTATTAGTTAAAAGATTCTTGAACTTGCAGTCCCTCTTTTAACTAAAACATGTTTCCTACATGAGATAATGTGACTCAATCACAAAGGCCAAAGTTATGTTTCATTTGAAACTTTTATTTCTTTGGTGAAAATCCTTGTTCATCATCCTTTCCATTCAACACAAAAAATTTAGGGGGGTATAGGACAAAGGTAATAAAGAATATTTAAACAATGTACCAGAACAAACAAGACGAAGATGAACTTCAACATGTAACTCAGGAATCAATTGCATTGTCAACCCATATTTTAATCAAAACAACTAACAATAATTGAATTCCTTTTGAATCTGGGACAAATAAACAGTCACCCAAAACCATAGTCTTATAAATAATTTTTCCTACTGCAAAAGCATACACAAGTTCCCATTTTTAAGCTTAAAATATCTATGTCCATTGTTGACAGGTATGCCATGTTTGAACTACTGCAAAGAGTAACAAACATAATCAGTGATTCCTGAATCAATAATTCAGTCACTAATCAGGCCTTGATAAGCCCATGTCTGGTTCTTTTCATCACCCCTGGGCAATTTCTCTTTCAGTGTCCCTTCAGTCTGCACTTGAAGAACTTGCCTTGCGGCTTCTGCATAGCAAATGGTTTGACAACTGATAACCAAGTTGTTTTGTTCTTGTTACCACCCTTGGGTTTCCCTTTGGATTTAACAAGACTCTTAGTAAAACTTGCACCGACTGCATTCTGTCTAGTATAGCTGCTAGACGCAGCAAACATGTCATTAAGAGTCTGAAGCATTTCTACTCCACTCTTAATCATGTATACTTGCTTCTGCAAGTATCTGGAAAGACTGACAATAATATAGCAGCGAACTACCATATCTGCCCTTTCCCAATCTAAGAAATGCATCTTAGTTTCCTTAGACGCATCCTCTGCAGGTTGCTATGGCCCTTGCATTGTCAGGACTAATTTTAGCTTCCATGTTTTAGAATAATATCAAAAATTTGCTTTTCACTTATTCATAGTTGGTACCATCTAGAGTTTTTTGACTTAAAATCATTTCTAAGATATTTTTTGAAAAACATTTAAAGCACACAATTACAAACAAATAATGCAATAAACAAATGAAGTGCAAGTAGATTCTCATAACTACTCTTGTTTATTGTTAACAATCCTTCAGTTTATCTTTACAAGACTTACGATGGGCAAGTCACTTGTAAAAACCAAAATTGTTATTTAGGCCTTCAGTGCCATTGCAAGAGCCTCGATGGGAGGGTTAGCAATTTTACCAAAGTTGAATGTAATTAACCATTGTTTAATTTCAAAATTATCCTTAGTGTCTAAGCATTGCCGACGATTGGCCGTACAATACTTTACTAAAATTTTGAAATTATTAAGATTTAATCTAGTAAAATCTGATTATCCTTATCTGATGGGGCTTCAGCGATAACCATTTCACTAATAAACCCACTAATGGAGCCCGCAGGTTTTAAAATTAATTAATTTTTAAAACCTTCACCCATTCAACATTTTTGTTTGAGAGTTTTCATAAGCCCTATCGAATTCATTTAATTTCAAAATTACCTTTAATAACTTAGTATTATCGATGATGAGCCGTACAATACTTTATTAAAATTTTGAAATTATTAAGGCCCAATAAAATCCAATCATGCTTATCCGTTGGGGCCTCACATGATTATTTTATTGAAAGGCCCACAATGCGCCTAGATGTTAAATTAATTTCCTAATTTAAATCTCCTGCCATAATTATTTAGGTCCAATCTAATAAAATCCAATCTAATAAAATCCAATCATACTTATCCGATGAGGCTTCACATGATTATTTTATTAATGGTTCTATATTGCGCTTGAAGGTTAAATTAATTTCTTAATTTAAATCTCCTTCCATTCAACATAAGCATTATTTTCCAATTTCCAATAATTATTTAATTTAGAGTATCCTTTGTTTGATTTCAAAAACTATGTAAGCAAGAGCGCCGATGAACGTGCATCACTTAGTTTATCTGAATTTTGAATTCATTAAGGTCCTAAAATCCGGTCATGATAGGCATCGTGTGCTTCTCACAATCATGATACATGATTATGGTATGCAGTGTGTGCTTAACACATGACCATTTTAGTAGACCAGCAAATTACTTGCAAAATAAAAGAATTCTCTTAGGAAATTTTCTTACTCAATTGTTTTGATTTTAAACTCCAAAAATAATCAATTTGATTATTCTAGATTTTACCAAAATCAAAATAATTAAATTAATTTGCGAAATCAATATAACCATTAATCTAGATTTTGTTTCTAAAATCATAATAATCATAATTTTATTTTACCGGTATATTTAAAATCAAAAGCAACGCGCATAAACTATAATACTAGTCGGTAATGACATAATAGTAAATATGCACGTATGACATGAAATCATGCAACAATATGGCACCTTTCTATCCTATATGACATGTTATCGCAAATATCATGTTAATCGCACATATAATTAATACCATTCAATAAAAGCATTAAATAATAAATTCTAATTACTTTAATCCATGGCCTTCCTATTTTAACAAAAATAAAAATAAAAAATAAAAATTACAACTTTGGAATTCAACTTTCGTCTAGCCCATAGTATCTGTCTCAAGCCCCTTTAGGGTTTTGCATGGGCCCAAAAGCCCAAAGACCCAATCCTTTGGCGAGAAACCCTAGGACGCGAAAGAGGAACCCTAGCCGTCAGGTCTGCCGCGTCGTCATTCGAAGTCAAATCAGGCCCAAACTCTAGGGGAAGGACCGCCACATAGAGACGAGTGCACTGCCACCAGAACCGCCCAAAAAGGTGGCCGGACGCTCCCTCACTCTCCTATTCTTTGCCGGAGAGTGGCGGCCACTCTCAGACGATTGTGGTGGCGCGTGGAGGAGCGTGCAGGCTCCGATGGCGGCGATCCACCCACCGTTACGTTAGTCTTTCTGTCCTCTTTCAAAAAATATATAGATCGCCCTATTCTGAGATCGGGAAGTCCTCGAAAAGTCTCAGACAGTGCTGACTGTGCATCTTCCTCGCGGTTTCTCAATCTTGAATTTTTACAAAATATTGAAAAATACACAAAAATTCCGAAAAATTAAAAAAACAGCAAGGAGGAAACATAATCATATGGGATTAGCCTCCTTGTTACAAATCGAGAAATACACGATAGACCCTAACCATGAATTAAAGCTTTTTTACCGATTAAAATCTAAACTTTTATGAAAATGAACTATAAAGAATTAAAACATGAGTATCAATAACAGATACAGAATAAAGGTGCCATATTTTCAAAATCAGAAAAATAAATCATTCAATCAAAGCTAATCTAAATCCCCATCCACACCATCCTTTGTCTAGATGGAAGAACTCTTCTTCAAAGCCACCAACGAACACCCAAGGAGGCAAGCTAGGCGCCCCTTGTGTGGAGGTAGGAGGCTAGGTTTTCAATATGTTTAGATGAGAGAATTTTCAGCAATGAAACTCACACTAAAGTTGCACACAAATTGTAGGAGAAAATGAATTTTTATTTTCCAAAAACCCTAATGAGAACTTGACCAAAAGGAAGCATTTAAACATATGAAAGAGCAATGATTATGAATCATATTTTTCACCAAAAATATGATCATGGAGCGCCCCTTTTGTGGAGGAATGAGTGGAGTTGTTGCAAATCAAATCTTGTCAACATAACTCCTATCCTATCCTCTTAAAACTAAGTCTGCACCTAGTCAAAATTCTGACCAAATAACCATTAAATGATCAGCCATTTTGTGCGCCCAATCAACCCAAAATCATTCCAAAAATATTGATTAGTTGCAATTCAAATTGAATCAACTAAATCAAATATTTCCACAACCAACCAAATCTGAATGGAGCTTGATTTGTTGATTAAATGACCATCATTAAGCCACCAAATCAGCGCCCCAATCATCTTTGATGATGTCCAAAGATCTCCTCTTGATACTTGGGATTTGATCTTGGCAGGATACTATCAAGATCTTATCCTTTCCTTTTGTTATGAAACTTCATTTCATAGCCAATTCTAATTTGAACATTCTAATTTAAATATTCAAATATTTTAAATTCATAATTCAAATTTAAATTTAAACATTAGATAATTAATTTAACTAATTAAATTAATTAATAATGTCTTGTACCATCCAAGCTCATTACAACAATCCATGTGCCTTTTTCCCTCTAAGGTGGGCATCCAAACTTCTTCTTGGGCTAACAACCATTATTAGGCCCAAAATCTTTAATGCTATTATGTCATGACAATAAGGTGTTAGTGTGTGACCCATTAGGCCCAACATAGCCACTGACATAAATGGGCTTGGGCCCAATAAGACCACAACTCATTTATTGACAACACAGAACACTAGCAATGCTTTGTTGCCCCAGAGCTAGTTAGGTTAATGATATGATCATCCTATTAAATATATTTGGTTACCGTATGTATTTCCTTTCGTCACGGTTAGCTTCCCATTGAACCTAGGGTGAGGAAATGTATCAACCCTTGCGGTTTAGGGTAAGCTTTAATTCAAAATAGGGAATCTTCAATTTACTAACTCTAAAGGCAGTTATCTCATGATCTCTTTTACTATGCATAGATTCCCGAGTCCCGTAAATGTCATCCCGATTTATCCGGTTTACAGATAACCTAATCCCTCACAGTGATTTGACGAATTCCTTCAGCTTATCACCCTAGGCTTGTGTTCTTTCAGGACATGCCCAAAGGTATACCTATGAATCTCCATGTTTCAGGCAGACGAGGCATACAATCAAAACATGTCTTCTAGAACATAGTCTAGGTGAAAACTTCCGGTCTAAGGAAAGACATACCCAAATACTAAGAGAACTCTAATGATACTATTTGTGAGATTTCCTCATAGAGTCTCTTTGTAGGTCTGTTCAGTGCGAGCTATACCCTTATAGGTCCACCCACGACTTTAGCTAAGACATCTCCATATCTGTAGCTCATAAGATATTTACCTTGTATCAGAATACAAGTAGATAAGTCGTGCAAGTCTTATCCGAGACTACTGATCCTCATTCTCAGTGTCTCTAGACTATGAACATAAAATTAGGAATAAACATCCGGTATCCTTGAATCCTCATGATAATGATCTCATCACAGATACCCAATAGATACCTATTCTATTCCAAGGGGTTTATCCAGTTACTCATATAATATATTAACAATGATATCGAGACAGAATATGAAACAGGATAAAGAGTGCTTATATTTATTTGCGACAATATAAAAGGTCCACATATGTCCTAATCTAATCAAAAGATTGTCTCTAGGACATCCATATATTAACAGTTGTCATACTAAGGCAGCATAAACATGTCATCCCATCACTATATAAAGAAGGCTCAATGCCTAGGTATGATCAACTTCTCCGTTATAAATTAAGCTCATTGATCAAATATTGACTTAAACGTCGGAATGTGTTGTGAGTGCTTCCCCCCATTTGTTTTGACCAAACAAAGCTCTTCAACATCAGTATTACCATCCCACAGGAGTATCTTGCAACAAAGACCATCTTGCTACAAATCCACCACAAATTCTAATTAGACCAGACCCAACATCTCTTGGACTGATCACTACTCCAATATTAAGGCACTAAGTTCATAAATCAGTTTATACGATTTCCTCTTAGTTCATTCCCAACCAACATGAAACTCGAAGGCTAGAGCCAAATCTGGTGACCCTTCCTGTTTTGAATTACCGCGGAAGATGTATCCATACGCTACAACTTAATTTACTTCCTGGCTCCATTGCAGAGAGGATTCCCGTTTTCTGTTTTCCATTCGTGTAGCAGGAGGACATGACCTTTAAAGCAATGCAAGATTCAGCATCCACCTCTCCTGTTCATTTATAAACAAGTTCAATTCTCTGTGCATGAAAGACATCTAGGTATCACCCCAGAGAGAGGAAATGCATGCATGAACAAGGCGAACAGTTTTAGAGTGGGATAATCTGCTATGAGATACTTCTTCATCATACTACAGTAACATAGTTGTCCCCTCTTACTGGCTTCTAGTTTGTGCATTATCAGAGGTTTAAACCTATATCTGTGGTATTTTATTTTGAGATTCGCTTCTTAAATCTTCATTGCTCCTTATAAATTATTTTTGATTTTACATATAAATTACTCTCAAGAGTATGTGTATCCAGTGGTGAACCCAGAAAATTGTACGAGGGGGACGAAAATTTTAACAAATCCAACTTATAGAATTTCAGATAAAATATAGTTTAATAAGTATACTGAATTGACAAATTTAACCTATGTTGTTTCATTGCCATGTGCCCACAGCAACAGTGGAAAGTAGGAAAATCACAATTTAAAACCAGAAAACATGTACTATCACTCACAAAAAATGAAGTATATATTCTATGTTGGAGGCATATACATGTTTTTTCAGATTTGGGAGAGGAGCAGCCGCCCATCCACGCCCCCATATAGGTCCGCTCCTATGTGTATCTGTATGTGTGGGTATTTGAAATGAAGAGCTTAACGTTGAAGTTTTCTACCAAAATTAAGATGTGGACCTATATCAACAACAACAGCTATATAGTATAAGTTAAATTATTAATTTTTGCATTTACTTTCTAAATTTTAACATACATTTTATTTTATTCTTAATGGTATATGGCGTTATTCAACTGCAATTAAGTCAACAATTAGGATTTTTTTCTTTTTTAAATAATTAAAGTAATTTCTTTTAATTACTAATTAACATGACTTACTTGTTCACAAGAAAATAAAGCAAGTTAATTTTAATATATATAATATTTCTATCAACTTAATAAGTATTTTCATAGAATCTAAATCACTAATGAAAAAAGTGTTTCAATTTTTTTATATATTAATCACTCGATTAATTCGATTTAAATACTGTGGAATTTAGTATTGGAGATGATGACTCTACAAAATCCGATTAAAGGGAACAAAACTATAAATTGTACTTAATTATAGAAACAAGCTAGGAAAAAGGTGCTGCGGTTTGAAATTTCAATCCAAAGAGGTTCCTTTCTTAATTTGGCTGCTCGAAAAGGAGACATTAAAAGTAGCCTTGTAATTTGCCAAAAAGGTAAATAGAAATTATGAAATATAGAAACTTTGAAGAGAAATTGTATTTATGAGATGAATGCATCCTCTCATCTCATGCTAAAATTTCACATAATATATGTGAAATTTTGTGATTGATTAAATTTTTATAAATATTTATAAATTTTAATAGTGTCTCACTTATTTAACGAGTAAAAACGAAAAGAAAAAGACATAACATACTTGTTTAAAGCAAATAGATAATGATATTAATGTTTCTTATATTGCTACAGATAATTTTATTTTTTGCATATATATATAAATATATGAAATTCATTGAAAATTATGTAAGAAAAAAATTCCATATATTTTTATGGGTGTAACAAATAAAATTATTTTATAAAAAATATTACACGCACAAATAATCACGTTTAATTTTACCACTTTGTAAATACTAAATATTCTGTGGCATCTATCCACGAAGTGAACAGAAGCAAGGAAGCAGAGTGACTGAAGCAGCGTCGCCTCCTCCCAACCAAATCCTTCCGTAAGATTTATTCTATGGACTGAGGGACCCACGTTTTCACTGTTCACATTCAACATGCCTCTCTCACTTTAGAAAACACAAATATTTCATTCTCATCACACATTTTCAACCCCCTTTCTTTCCCCAAATATAGCAGGATCCGAAACTTCAAATAAAGAGGACGAAACCAAATAAAACTAAGCTACCGAAAAAAAAAAAAAGAGTTTGGAGTTATCCGTTTTATTCAAATGATTTTTTTATACTCATTGAATATGTTTTATAAACTCCAATAATATCATTCATGGAAAATTTATCCCTTATAATTATATACTCCTGAGAATATATAGTTATAATATTAAAATTATAATTTTTTTTCTCTTTTTAAAAAACTATTGGTTGACGTGAAAAGTGAAAAAATAAATAAATATTATAATTATGTATTCCAAGAAATATATAATTATAAGAGAATAAAAAAACATACTTGAGTCCTTTAAAAGTACAAAATGTTTTATCATCATTTATATATTTATCCAATCTTACCTAATGATTGTTTTTATTTATTGTTAGCATAGCGACATCTAACATTATATTTTAGGATTTTATGAATATAATATTACAAGACACTTCTTGTGTCAAGTCATTGTTAATCCCACTACATAGGGAAAAAAAATTAGAGTGGATCTCACACCTTTTTGAGTGTGTAAGAAAAAGAAGTTGTGTCATGTAACATAACACTTCTATTTCCATACACACACACACATATATATATATATATATATATATATATATATATATATATATATAGGGGTAGGATATTCTTACACTGGTGTAAGAGTTGGAAGTCTTACACTCAATCTTGACCATTGACCCACTTGTATCCAATGGCTCAGATTACTAAAAAATTAGAGCCCTTAGATATAAGTGGGATCAATGGACAAGATCAAAAGTGTAACTTACACTGGTGTAAAATGATCCTGACCCATATATATATATATATATGGGCTTATCGTTTCTCAAGCTACTTGAGATAATTTTATCTCTGGCTACTAAATCATAACCGCACAAAGATGGATCGATGGTGATAAAGGAAGAGAGAAAAAAATAGAATCATAACCATTCAAAGATGAACAATTAATATAAGAAAATAAATAAATAAAACGACGTAGTTTTGGAGTAGCCGGAGATAAACTTATCTCAAGTTGATTGAGAAATATCTTTCCCTATATATATATATATATATATATATATATATATATATATATATATATATGGGAAAAGTATTTCTACAGCCACTTTAGATAAGGTTGTCTACAGCCACCCTTTTTTCACTAAGTACGGCCGGTCGTACTTAGTGCTAAGAATAAAGCTGTTCTTTTTTTCTCTTTTCTCAGACATTGTCGGCTGATGTGGCACAGAGAAAAAATGCAATTTTAATGTACGACCGGTCGTACTTAGTGAAAAAGGGTAGCTGTAGACTATGTAGCACCGATACCGACACGGGACACGTGACACGATACGACACGACACTCCGACACGTTAATTCTAAAAAATATTATATATATATATATATATATATTAAATAATATTTTTATATTTATGTAGTATATATTATATTTAATATTCAATAATTTAACAAAAAAATGAATCTAAACCTATAATATTCATAAATTTTGCAAAGAAACATAACATATCCCAAATATTTATATTAAACTCAATAAAATGATAATCGTAATCTAACGAATCTAATAATTGGAACTAAAAACTCAACGCAAATCAACATTGGAACCTTTTTTTGAATTTCTATAATGCGTGTTGGAGTGTCGGGGAGTGTCGGAGTGTCCGAGAGTGTCGGGAAGTGTCGGACACGACACGTCAGGGTTTTTGAAGTGTCGGTGCTTCATAGGCTATATATATATATATATATATATATATATATATATATATATATATATATATATATATATAAAGGATTTCTTCAGTCAATCAAGATAAGTTATCTCCGGTGTGCCAAAAATGACGTCGTTTTGAGACAGAAATCAATGTGCTTTTGTAATTCTAATATATTGATGGGTTATATTATTCTTTATTATTATATTTTTTTAATCTTATAACCCAAAACGACTTCATTTTGAGTTCACTGGAGATAACTTTATCTCCATTTAAAAAAAATTATAGCTAAACAATCACACAAGAGGGAAGTGAATTGTGTGTTACTTGAAATTCAAGAAACAAATCAAAAATCAAACTTTTAACAAGTATATCAATAAAAATCAATTCAAATAGAATGTAATATTATTTCTCAATACGAAACAGAATTAAAATGATTCTTATAACATCAATTCAGAGAGAATATGCAGCGGATCAAATTTGAAGAGAAAATAAGAGAATTTCAATGTTTATGCTCACCCTTTTCAAGAATTCATGCAAGAACAAATTAAAACATAAAAGTAATGATCATAATAATTAAAACAAATTAAATATGACATATATCAAGAATCAAAACGAAATTCAATTGATATAAATCAAAAGAGATAGAGTAAGAAAGAATCACACCAGGGTTTATCCTGGTTCACTCTCTAAACCACTTGAGAGCTACGTCCAGACTGAGGTTAATCGTTTTCACTATCATCAAGCTTCCAACAGGTGCTTGAAGAAATCTTTTTACAACTGAAATTTTACAAGTCTATGATCACACCTTGACACTTAACCTAAGCCTTTAGGGTCACTCCAATTGTCTTTCCAACAATTACATCAATTCACTCTTGTTAAACAGATGTAGAGTCACCTCTCTACGTTTAAACAAAAATGAAAGAACTGAAAAAGATTCAGAGATGAGAGAGTAATTGAGATTTTTCTCAATGATGTGCAAAAGCAAGCCAATATGGGTTATTTTATGAGATTTCTTGATTCTGAGTGTTTCAATGTTAATTCTTGTGTCCAGAACCCTAAAGATATGTATTTATAGGTGCCCAAAGAGTTATCATTCGTTTATAGCTGTTGGGCATCAAAAAATTTGAATTTCTTCAAGTTTAAGTCACTAATAACAGGAAGTATTCGATTGCTTTTCGGCGAGTATGCGAATACTTCTTCAAGTAATCGGATACTGTTCATCTGGTATTCGATTACTTTTATGACCAAAAAAGTATTCGATTACTTTGCAAAAAGTATTCAGATAATTTTATGTAGAGAACATTTTTCAGCTGGTTTTTCGAAATTTAATGCATCTTTATGATTTCCAGTGACTTCTAAATGATTCTAAGTGACTTCTAATATATGTATGATCATGTTTCACACTTGCATAACTCTTGATGTATGTGAACATTATATGCATAATCAAAGTGAATATGTGTCATCTATATGAGTTTTTGGTTTATTTTTGCACTTCCAAGTTAAAAACTCAACAAACTCAATCATGATAAGTTCTAAGACTCTTAATGTACTATAAACAGTAAGTGCTTGAGTGTCCATTGATTTTCATAGTTTGAGTCTTCTAATACTCATTTTAGCTTGAAATATTTGACTTGACCTTTGACTTTGCATATTTGGGTTTTTTCTTCCTGTTTGCACTTTGTTATAGGCTTCTGTATCATTTAGAACTTGTTGCCATGCTTTTCATTGAAAGCTTTCATGTTGAGTTATGTTACTTGTTGTTGCTTTGTTATCATCAAAACTTCATAAACATACTTATGGTTCAACACCAGTGACTATAGAAATACTTTTCCGTTTATATATATATATATATATATATATATATATATATATATATATATATATGTAGGATCATTTGACACTGGTGTCAAATTTTAATTTTGACACCTCATCTGATAGCCATTAGATCAAAAAAGATCAACGACCCTGATTTGTAGGCATGTGACACCATTGATCTTTTTTGATCTAATGGCTCTCAGATGAGGTGTCGAATTTCAAGTTTGACACTGGTGTCAAAGGATACCTTATATATATATATATATATATATATTATATATATATATATATATATTTGAAGAAATATTTCTATAACTACTTTAGATGAGGTTATCTATAGCTATAACTATGTACTACTTGTAATACATAGTTATAACATTAAAATTGTTTTTTTGTTTTTCTCTTCACATCAGCAGACAGGTTTTGAAAAGTGACTGAGGAAAGAAAAGAAACTTTAATGTCATACATCCGGTAGTACATAGTATAAAGGGTAGCTATAAATAACCTTATCTAAAGTAGCTGTAAAAATGTATATCCTACATATATATATATATATATATATATATATATATATATATATATATATATGGGAAGTAATTTTCTTATATTATAGGAAAATGGTTATCTAATGTTGTAGAAAAAAACTACAAGAGGAGAGAGAAAAAATGAGGTGCGAATCACCCCTCTTTTGTGTGAGTAGGAAAGTTGTTTCTCTTATGCAAAATGAGATAAGTATAACCCTATATATATGGGATATGATCAAATTACACCGGTGTTAGAATAATAAATTTTGCAACAAATCTTAATAGTTGATTTCCGTGCATCTAGTGGTTCAGAATTATTGGGTTCAACTCATTAATTATGCTTTTGCTACAGATTTTTTTTTCTGCCACACTCACATAAAAATGAATGAGTCCTATTAATTTTTTTTCTCTTTATAGTGGGACCTACTCTCTTTTACGTGAATGTGATAAAGAATTTTTTATTTTTTTTTGCAACAAAAGCAAAAACATTAATCCCTTACTTTTAAGAGTCATTTCATATAATATATTTATTAATTAGCTCATTCTTAACAATGTGGGATTTTTTTTGTGGGTGAAATCACAATGTGAGATTTAGGCTCTATTTGATTTCAGTTTTCGAAAATAATTTTTTAATTTTCAGAACAAAAAAACTAAAAAACTCGTTTGGTAAGACCTGTTTTGTAAAAACTGTTTTGAAAACTATAATTGTTTTTTTATTTTTAGAATCAAATTTATAGAACATGTCTGAGTTGTTTTTGTTTTTTGTTTTTGTTTTTAACTTTTAAAAAGAAAAAAAATATAAAATAACAATTTCCATAACTATTTTACAAAATAGTTTTAAGAATAAAAGAACCAGAATACAATCAAACAGACATTTAATTACTTATCACCTACACTTACATTTTAAACATTAATGATTTATGAAATATATTTATCAAATATAATTATGGCTAAAACTTACCATTCCAGTCCATTTTTTTTTTTTTTGATAACAACCAGTCCATATTTATTAAAAGAAAATGTTGATTCATTTTTCCCCAAAAGCTTATAGTTTTTGGCTTTTCCATATTAGGTATAAACATTTAAATTCCTTCATTACTCATTAAATATGTGTTTGGATAAATTTTATCAATTTAGCTTTGGATAATTTGTTTTTATAGAAACATATTCATTATGAAATAATTTGTTCTACAAAAGTCAAAAACAAAGTGAAGAGGAACTCTTTATTGCTTTAACTTAAAGAAGGTTTTAGGGGAATCACATTAAAAAAATGTGAAAAATAAAAAAACCAAATATGAAGAGTTGGTTTCTCCCGTTAAAGGGAATCATGACAAAGACAATCAAGCAAAAGAAGCTTTAACATCAACCCAATTTGTTTGATCTTACTGACTCTAGGCGTTAAAGTGAACCGACCCATCTCACATATGATGTTTTTTACTTTTCAAAACTTGAGCCTTAGGATGATACATAATGATCAGGGATGTGCATGGGTCGAACCGAACCGGTTTTTTTGAAAAACCGAACCGAATTGGTTTAAGTGGTTCGGTTCGGTCCAAAATTGGTTCGGTTCGGTTCGAAAGTGGTTCGGTTCAGTTCGAAACCGGTTCGGAAGTGGTTCAGAACCGGTTCTGGTCGACCCTCTTTTGAAAAGAAAAAATTTAAAAATTTAAAAAATAAAGTTATAAAAATTAATTTGGTTTGGTTTGAAAAGAGTTCGGTTCGGTTCGGAAACGGTTCGGTTCTTAAACCGGTTCTAAAAACTGGTTCGGTTCGTAAACCGGTTCTAAAAACCGGTTCGGTTCATGAACTAATTTTTTAAAACCGATTATTTTATGGAGCGGTTCGGTTCGGTTCATGGTTCGACCCACTTTTTTAGATATTTTGCTCGAGTCATACATTCTTTCACAAAGCAAAGTCCGTATAAAAACCCGTTTCGATTACCTTTGATAGGAGGAAAAAAAAAATTGACCAGGATAGTGGGGTGGGAAAAATCATTTGGCCATATTTGATAGGAGAAAGAGTAAAAAAGTGATTGGGAATTTTTTTTTGCTGTTGTTCGATTTTGGTCATGATTTCATTATCTAATTTTATTATCTAAGTTTTCCATCGAGACCATGATAAATTTTTTTTTTTCCACATTATAGAAACTCTCTAATTTCCAACCTATATATGTTGTTGGTCCTAAAATAAGGGATTGTACATTTCAATTTAATCCTATTAAAATCACTAAAGAGTATTTGGTAGAAGGATTATTTTCAGATTCGAGGAGAGTGAGGGGGGTATTTTAATTTATCCATATTTGGTAGAAAATTTCTGAATTTTTTTCTTCAGAAAATGTAATTTTCCATGATGTTAATTTGTGTGTAAAATATAAACCAAAATACCATCCAAGAACACCTAGAGGGTGATATTCTTATTTTTCCAAAAAAATAAAAAACTATGTGAAAATTCTAACAAAAATTTCAATAATATTTTCGCATATCAAATAACTTTTTTTGTAAAATTTCTGAAAAACTCACTTTTCCACTATATTTATGAGAATTGTGATTTTTGGGTAAAATTTTTTTTCCTATACCAACTACCTCCAAAATATTTTACAATTTCATTCTTCTATGAGCTAAAATAATGCAAATATCAAATTGAATATTTTGTCAAAAAAAAAATTATATCTAGAACGCAGTGCCTCGAATCGTCGTTCCTAGCATTGGTTCTTAACTTTTTCTCTTTTTTTAAATAAAAGCAGAATTTTTTTTTTTTAGTAAAAAAAAGCAGAATTCTTTGACATTTGAGTATAATTTTTTATTTTTTTTAGAACAACAATTAGGATAATGTCTAAACATAGTACAAAGGGTTCCAAATTTGTAATTATGCATTGTACCTGGGTAATGGGTATCGTTGTTTTGAAGTGTTTTAAGTGACTAACAACAGCCGTTGATCAATTTAGATCCAAGATCCAACGGTGTAAACGTAGCCAAGGGTGCTTTTAATTTGAGTCCTCTGTTCCCACTCTATAAAAACAGCAGTGTAACCAAAAACTCTTCAGCTTAGAAGTTAGAACCCAAAATGGAAAAGGAGAAACCCGAAGCTCAACAATGGAGACCCGACCCGTTTCATGTCAGCATGATGAGGCCACCGGAGTCACCGCGTGACCCGATGGAGTTTCTGTCTCGTTCATGGAGTGCCTCTGCCCGTGAAGTCTCCAAGGCTCTCACCACCATGAACAACAACAACAACAACAACAACAACAACAACAACAAAAAAGCTTCTTGTAATGTTATAATACTTGAGAACATAGCTGGTGAAGTAGAAGAATCTGCTAATGTTTCTGGCAACCCTTTTTCTTTTGCTTCCTCTGAGACTTCTCAAATGGTCATGGACCGTATCATGTCACACTCGGTATGTTATATGTTACTTGTTTCTTCCACTTTCTTGCAAACTAATATAGTGTCTACCAAGAATCATTATTCCAAGTGATAAAGTATGTTTTTGCTCGAAAACTTGGATAATCGATAAACCGATAAATATATGTAATATAATGTCTTGTGACTCAATCTTTCTCAGTTTACTTTAGATTCCAGCTTTGTAACACTATATTAGCATAAAACAAAAAAAAGCAAGATCAATTCCAATTTTCATTTTTCTTAACAAGTTTGGTCACAACAATGAAAGAACTGAAGCAATTACTGTTTTGACATGATCAGCAGGAGGTATCTCCACGCACCTCAGGAAGACTTTCTCATAGTAGTGGCCCTCTTAATGGTTCTTTAACAGATAGCCCTCCACTTTCCCCTTCTGAAATTGACGATTTCAAGGTATGTCTCTTTTTTTCTTTTCTTTTTATCTCTCTCTCTCTCTCTTTCATTCATAGGGTGCTGGAATCTGACATCAACCTAAACAGACAACCATGTTTGGTTTTTGTTTTTGTTTATTGAATAAGACTTTTTGTGGGTACAAAGCACGAACACTGACCTCACTGCACATTCAGAACCAACCATGTAGTTTTCAGCTTTCTCTTTTACCAATAAACAAACTATGATGACACCCGGAGGAGAGTAGACTGGTTTTTCTCTTTGCAATCTTCAATGCAAACAAAAAAAGACTAGTTTTTGCTACTACCCATTAAAAGATTCACTAAATTAAAGCTTTATAATCAACCACTTCCAAATGATTAACAGTGTAAAACTAAGCTTAAAAAGTGCAATTTTTTGTTTTAGACCCTTTTATCTGTGAATTAGTATTTATCCTTTCTGTTCAAAAACTCTGCTATTCTTGCTTGTTCTGGTCCCCCACTCCACCCACTGTCAAATTGGTTAAGAACACCAACCAAATCTGACACTATGAGATTCTGATTAAGCATTCAAGGCTTTTGAAAATTCTGATGGACCCCCTTTGAGGACAAGTTAGGTGAACATAGTTATAGACCTTATAGATAGGTACAATTTTTTTTGGCACTCCCACACCAATTTTATCACTATGTTCAGAATCTCAGATATAACATTGCAACAACAGTTACTTTATAATAAACACCCCTCTAAGTAAACGGTTGGAACTAAACAACATCAACAACAAGACACACATGTTATTGGTTATCTATGGTGTGTTGTTCCATGTTAGGTAAATTTTTTTAATGGCACAAAACATGCATTTTTCTCAGCAGTATAACCGCTCCAACAACAATCACAACAACAACAACAACTTGAACAGTCAATACCGCGCAGCCGCAACTGGCGGCCCTGCCGGTGTCGGCAGTGGCAAGACGGTAGGGAGGTGGCTCAAGGAGAGGAAGGAGAAGAAGAAGGAGGAAACCAGGGCCCAAAATGCTCAGCTCCATGCAGCAGTTTCGGTTGCCGGAGTTGCCGCTGCAGTTGCTGCCATAGCTGCCGCCACGGCGGCATCATCAGGCTCCGGTAAAGACGAGCAGATGGCGAAGACTGACATGGCGGTGGCATCCGCGGCAACGTTGGTTGCAGCTCAGTGTGTTGAGGCTGCGGAGGCTATGGGGGCTGAGCGTGATCACCTGGCCTCGGTGGTTAGCTCCGCCGTGAACGTGAGGTCTGCAGGTGACATCACAACCTTAACGGCGGGGGCGGCAACAGGTATACAGATGATGCATGAAAACTGGAACAACATTTCTTGTTTGTATCTGTTATGTCCCTACATGGAAACTTTATTGTGTTTTTTGTTTTTTTTTTGATATTTTTTGTTGACCAAGTTGGTATTTGTGTTTGTGGTTTGAATATGCAGCTTTACGTGGGGCTGCAACATTGAAAGCAAGGGCCCTCAAGGAGGTTTGGAATATTGCAGCTGTTATTCCTGTGGAGAAGAATTTGAGAGTTGCTGGTGGTGGTGGTAATGGTAATGGTAGCAATTGTAGTTCTAATAGTAGCTTCAGTGGTGAACTTGTTGAAGAAGAAAATTTCTTGGGTATCTGTAGTAGAGAATTGCTAGCCAGAGGTTGTGAACTCCTCAAGCGCACACGCACAGGTATATTTCCTTAAATTTTATCTTTATGTTTTGTTTTTACATGATATTGTGCATCTGAATAGAATATATGTTTGATGAAGTTGGTTTCTTTTTGTTTTGTTCTCTGCTTACATAATTTGCCACACTTCGTGTTTGTGTAAAAAATTCCTTCTTGTTTTAGTCTTGTGTTTCTTCTAATTTGCATGTGTTTGTTCTAATTGCTTTTGTAGGTGAACTTCATTGGAAAATTGTATCTGTTTATATAAACAGGATGAATCAGGTGAGTTTTTATCCTCCTTTATTCCTAATTATGTGATGTGATTTGGTTCTAGAGAATATCCAATTATTTGGTCATCAATTGAAGAGTTTTAAACTTTTAATGATGAGTATGAACATGGTAGTGGAAAAAGTTGTAAAGTGAAGGCGCCTAGTGTATGATGTGATGCTAATGGATCAATCTTACTTTAGTTTCCTAGAAATCTGCAATTGTAACTCTTTGGAAGCTCTTTTTGTGCAGGTTATGGTAAAGATGAAGAGTAGGCACGTTGCTGGGACCATCACAAAAAAGAAAAAGAGTGAGTTTTGATTACTTTTGTCCCATTCTCACTAATAATTTAACAGATTTGGAGGTGGGTCTTTGTTTCATTTGGGGATTTGTGAAAGTCATGGTCTTTAAAGTTGGAAAAGGATCAAAAGGGTTTTTCTTTAATTCCCATCTCTCTCTTTTTTTTTTTTTTTTTTTTTAATTTATTTTTCTCAGATGTGGTTCTTGGAGTGATCAAAGATATGCCTGCATGGCCTGGTCGCCACTTGCTAGAAGGTGGCGAGAACCGTCGCTACTTTGGTTTGAAAACAGTAATGCGTGGTGTTGTTGAATTTGAGTGTAGGAATCAAAGAGAATATGATGTGTGGACTCAGGGTGTGACAAGGCTTCTCTCTATAGCTGCTGAAAGGAACAACAGAAACAGAATATGTACTTCTTTTTAATTGGGATGGAGGAAAAAAATTTTGGGAGTTGGGGAATAGGATCCATGGTACTAGTAAGATGAAGATGATAGATCTTTTGATAGATGGTGGGGGGGTTTTGATCCATTTGTAAAAAGGTTAAATTAAAGTTCTAGTTATTGCAAATGGGGGTCTCTTTAATCTTGGGGAACATACATGTGTATTTTGATGTATTTTTTTTTTTTGGAATGGGAAAGTAAGTCATTTGAACCAAAGTAAGTGAAAATCATGTGAATCTTAGTGTTCTTTCACTGATGTGGAAAGAAAAGGAGTATCTTGGACCAGGGCAGTCAAAAGAAAAAGGGAAAGTGTCACATTTGAGTGAAGTGTAATATTGAAGATCAAGACATAATCTAATTTTATATTTGCTTTGTTTATACATGTTGGTTTGGGTTTTTCCTTGATTGGATCCCGAGAAATTGTTTAAAGGTTTATGACCCAGAGCCATCATTGTTTTGGATTCCACTTCTCCCACTTTGTGAATTTTGTTTCTTTAATATAAAGTGATGGACAAGTAGATAGTAGTCCTCGGCTTGAATAAATCTTTAGTGCTGAAATAAGTGTAAGAGAGATTCATATGGTATTTAACATTAACAATGTCGAGTTTCGAATTTGATTTCTGGAAGTAGAAAAAATAGTTTATGGAAAAATCACCTTTAGTACGGTGAAAAATCTAGAATACAATCAGTGTAAGTGTGACCAGCCAATAGAAATGCGTAACGTCAGCTAGCTGCTTTGGTATTGGAGAGAGAAAAAAGTAACATTTATAATTTACAGTATCTACTATTGGTAATACATAGTGTATATTACAAAACTCACACCCAATTTGGTACGATTATAGTACTAAAATGCGCTCCTAGTAGGGATCTATAATCAGATATTCGATGAATGGATTTAAAAATAAAAATAAAAATAGACAAGAGTAATTGCATCTGCTTGGGTTATTTTTTCCACTTTAAGAAGTGATAAACTAAAATATTTTCTATTGGCTAATTGATGAGAGCGACTTGAGCAAATAAAGTTTTTAACTTTATTTCAAGGTGTGGTAAAAATAGAAAAGCCTTTCATGAAGTTCTTCTTTTGCTAAATGGCTTTTCATAAAGTTCTAATTAACTAGGTCACAAAATAAAATTTTCCATTTACTTTAATGCAATTCAAAATCATAAAACGAGAAGTTCTCTGCAGGATTATCGAAGAATTTTTATTGAATAACCGAACTAGAAAGAAGAGAAAGAACATTCTAAATATGTAATGTTATGGAAATAGTTTGAATAGAGAAAAAATAATAATTATTTAAAGCAATTAAATTCAATGTATACCTATGTTAAAAATTTTAATGTAGCATTAAATGTATCAGAATTCAAATTATACTTATATATGGTTTTTATGCGTAAAATGTGTTCATATAATGTACATTAAAAAGAGTGCAAGAATACATTCTCAAAATGTTATTTCTCAATTTATCTAAGAGAAATGTTATACTTACAATTTATTTTCGTTTACAACCTCTTACAATCATATCTCAACTATTGATTTTCGTCAATCAACGATTATTATCTTCGTAAATCAAATTAATTAATTATTAATTTGTAATAAATGATGTTTATAAAAAAAAATTGTAATAAATGATAAATTTTAATTGACGGAAATCAAAGTTAAGATATGATTATAAAAAAGGGAAAACTTCACCAATACCCTTATGGTTTGCTTCAGAATCACCTATGCCCCTGTAATTTTTTTTTATCACATATGCCCTAGTGGTTTGTAAAAGGGTATTTTTTTATCACATATGCCCCTGTGGATTTTTATTTTTTACAAAACATGGGGGCATACGTGATAAAAAAATCACATGGGCGTAGGTGATTCGAAAGCAAACCACGTGGGCATTGGTGAATTTTTTTCTATAAAAAACAATAAATGAAAATAGATTATAAATATAACCTTCCTTGAGATTGTTTTTCTCTCCTCAAATTTATCTAATGTAAGGTTATCATCTATGAAGCACCGATACGACATTTTCGATACGTTTTCGATAATATAGGATGTCGATTATCATATAATACGTTTCCAATACGCATATCCGATACATTGGAAAAAAATTTAAGGAATATCAGTGCTTCACGGGTTATCATTAAAGAACCTCACCTTAATGGTCAAAGAAACTCAACACCTCTGTCAGGGCCTAGCATAGATCATTCACCCTTTCTTTGGTGTTTATTCATAGGTTCATCTTTTATTATTGTCTTAAGGCCCAAATCCTTGAGAGAATTCTTACTTTCTTAGTTTATGTGAGTAAAAGAGAAGCTCCCATTTTTAAGTAGAGAGATACATATGTATCCTTAGCCTAAGGCTCAAAAATCTATTTGGGCCTTTGCTCCACTAAAAGTCCAGCAAAAATTTATACTTAATTTTCGTAAGATATTGAACCAAAATATCCAGAAAAACAAAGGTCAACAAGACTATATAAAAGCCACAGATTTGTTATCTGATTCTGCAGCAGAAAGTAACGCTTGCAGGTTAAGGCAAAACATAGCACAAGCTCAACTATCAGTTATGTGTTCTTATTCATCAACTGCTCTCACTAATGTCTTTGAAACTGGCAAGTACACTACCGAGCTGCAAAGGGTCGATTCTGATTCATGCACACACGATGGTACACTTAATTTTGGATTCCTCTACCTCAATGTTACAATTAAGTTTTATCTTCTTTTTTTCTTTTTTTCTTGCTATATGAGGCTTAGTTCACTTGTGTATTTTTTCTATGTTCAGTTGTACCACCGAAATCACTCTTGATTGCCACTCCTCTTGAAGCTGGAGAATTCTCACTTCTGTTGTTCTTGCATGGCTATCTTCTTAACAATTCATTTTACTCTCAGCTTATGCAACACATTGCTTCTCATGGTTTCATTGTCATTGCTCCTCAGGTTAGTTCACATTTGACACTTTACCGTGTATATATACAGTATATATATATATATATATTTTTTTTTTTTAAGTAGATGTGTATATATATAATTAGGTATGTCAATCATGTAGCAAATGAACGAATCGGATTTGTTTAATATTTATTAGCAGACAATTAATGAATAAACTAAAAGTGTTTCTAAAATGAATATAGATAAGTTATGTATCGTCATCCCAAAATGACATCATTTTGGGTTGAAAAATTAAAAAATTATAATAAAAAAGACTATTATAACCCTGAAATAAATTATAATTACAAAAATACCTTGATTTCCGCCTCAAAACGACGTCATTTTAGGTTTAGTGTAGATAAGTTATCTACATTGACTATAGAAAAAGTGAACCCTAAATTAAATTGATTATTTTTACAAAGAGCAAAAGAGCTTAGGTACGAAAACTAGAGAGAATTTTTGGGCCTCGAGATGGATAATTGTCATGCCTCTGAACTTGAGATTAGTCTCGTATATCTGCGGATCCATTTTCTTGCGTGAGTTGTGGGGATACCCGACAAACCTAATTAACTCGCCTCAAAAGAGTAATTAGAATCATGGAATAAATTTTTATCATTATTATTTTTGTGTCAATAAATCTTAATGATATAAGCTTAACCTATCTTAGTTTCATCATATGTTGATTTCATAATATCAAAATCACATCAAATAATGACGCATAATTATTAGAATTCAATCTGATAGTAGTCCCACATATATTAGGCCATTATTTAACTTAGCTTTGTGAAAAAAGAAGAAGAAGAAAACCTTTTATAATATAAATTTTTTTAGAAATTACTGTCTAACTCATGAGGAAAATATCAAGATAATTTGTTTGAGGTTTTTGTTTTGAAAAATTATCTAACTATTATACATTCATTTAACTATGTTTTTAATTAATAAAGCAGTAACAAATGGCTGTTTCCATTAGCTTGCTTGTTCCTCTGTTGTCATTGAATTGCATGTCTTCCCTGATACAAACACCCTTGTTTTTCTCCATTTGCTTTACTTATATTTCTAAGCCCATTAGTCCAATACAGCACTTGAAATGGCCCTAATTAAATTGGGAGGCAATGATATCTTATTAGAGTTTAGATATTTACACAATGTTCTTGTTAATTACCTAAATTTAGAACACCTTAAATACACATAATAAGCAAGTGTATACCTTTGACTGACATGGCTCTTGGTTTAGAATTCCATGTTATGTGTACACAGAAATGATCTAATTTCCTTCTCCAGTCCACTCACAATTGTACGATTCAATTCCAATTACAAGAATTTTCTGAAACAACCTCTGATCCTTACCATGTAAAACATTATGTGGAGTTCCTCATCTGAAGGACATATTCTTCAAAGGCACACACTTGTTTATTTTGTATTTTTCAGGTGTTATAGATCTAGTTAGGCATTAAAATGTTGTCCTCATGTAAATTATTTGTTTAAAACCTAGCTAAATGTAGAAACACCTTAAGCATACAAACTAAACAAGTGAATAGCTTAAATGGATATCTATGAATTTGTAATTATATGTGAAATATGTACATGATACAGATTAGATTCTTCCCTATTTCTTTATTGTTTCATAAAGCTCTTCAAATGGGAATAGTTTTGTTAGAGGAGTCTAATATAAAACTATTAAAGTGGCTTTATGTGAGATAATTTCTTAATATGGTATAAGCGCTAGTGGGGACATTGACCATATTGCCACATTTTTTAATATAATATACCTGAATGCCACGGAGTCAAAAAAAAATTCCAAACTGCCACGGCACCATAGTCGCTGAGATAGTCAGCTACTATGGACGGGACACGTGTCACTTCCCCAATGGCTAGAAGGCCTAGTTGCACCAAAGTAGCTGACTACCTCAGCTACTTTGGGTTGAATGAGTTGCGTGTCTAGCCACTGGGGACGTGACACGTGTCCAGTCCATAGTAGCTGACTATTTCAGTGACTATGGTGTCGTGGCAGTTTGGAGATTTTTTTTGACTCCGTGGCATTCAAGTATATTATATTCAAAAAGGGGGCAGTACGGTCAATGTCCCCGCTAGTGGCTAAGTGGTCGCAAGTTCAGTTCTCACTACCTATCCACCCTTCAACCCTAATGGGCTCTTGTGTGTGGGGTGTGTCAGAGAAGTTTAATAGAAAACCATTAAAGTTGCCTTCACTTAACAACTTGAGCTTGTAAATGAGATGGTTACTTAATAAGTCTAAAATTCAATCAATGGCAGCTTGATACACAAAAGTCTAACAATCTAATCTGGGGTATGTTGCATTGAAAAACATTGAGCTTTGGTATAGCATGCTTATAATTAATTTTAGTCTACCTTTTAAATCTTGTTTGCACTTTACAGCTGTATACTGTGGCTGGACCTGATACAAGTGATGAGATTCATTCTGCAGCTGCAATAACAAATTGGCTATCTGAAGGACTCTGCAAATTTCTTCCACCAAATGTGATACCAAATTTTGGCAAGTTAGCACTTGCAGGTCATAGCCGTGGAGGCAAAACAGCATTTGCTCTTGCTCTTAGAAAATTAAACATCACCACTAATCTCAAGTTTTCAGCCTTGATAGGAGTTGATCCAGTTGATGGAATGGACAAAGGAAAGCAAACTCCACCACCAGTTCTCACATATGTTCCTCATTCATTTGATTTTGATATGGCAATAATGGTCATAGGTTCAGGTTTAGGTGAATTGAAAAGGAATCCTTTGTTTCCTCCTTGTGCACCTAAGGGTGTTAACCATGAGGACTTTTTTGATGAATGTCAGAAGCCTTCTTGGTATTTTGTGGCTAAGGATTATGGCCACTGTGACATGCTAGATGATGATACCAAGGGAATTAGAGGTAAAGCTACCTATTGTCTATGCAAGAATGGAGAATCAAGGAAACCAATGAGGATGTTTGTTGGAGGAGCTATAGTTGCATTCTTGAAAGCTTACTTGCATGGTGATAATGGGGACTTATTGGCAATTAGAGACAAGCATGAGAATCTACCTGTAGAGATCAAATTTGATTATTTTGTGTGAAAGTCAGAGAAGATAGGGACTATATATTTCTGTTATCATGACCCTTGTAATTGAACTTACCAGGCTATAGCCAATTTTACACATACATATTAGATAAAAGTATAAAAGCACATCATGTATAATATATTAAGGAGAAACGTTTATCATTTTAAAGTACACAACTCTGTATTAAGTGAAATAATTTGTTTTGATGCATATTTATTGACCATTTATATTCTCTTTCCTCCACAAAGGTGTTATTTATTTATTTAATTAATTTTGATGTTAGAGTTTATGTCGGATTGAGATAGAAAATGATCATAGAATGGACATGTCACATAATTTTATGTGAAGTTCTCTCAATTATTTATAAATAGATCAACAATAACTAGAGACGAAAAAGACAAAAGGAGAAATTTATTTAAAAAAAAAAAGTAACAAAAGGAAAAGAATAAACCATAAGAATAAAAAAAATGAAAAAGGTGTAAAAAAATTTAAAATAGAATTATATGAAATAGAACACCAAAAAAGGGTTTTAGGCTTACTTATTGACGACATGATTTTTGATACATCAGTTTGAGTGCTTGCTCCGGTAGTCCTGCAAAGGTTGAAGGATAAGAATCTTCCTTTGCAATTCACATCACTCCCTATCACAACTTTTGATAGGGCAAGTCATGGAGTGACGATTTTTCAACATACTATGAATGTAGAAGGGATCTAGCCAAACTTATTAACCTAGTTCCTTTCCCATCATGAGACAATGGGTTAGGCCTACACTGTTACTCACAATAATCATTTTACAGATATTCAAATCCAAATCAAATGATCACTTAATTAAATGGGCTTTATACTGCACTCCCATATGGATCATGACTTAGCCCATTTTATCAAAACAAGAAAAACTACAATTGATTGAAGCCCACAATGATTACAAAAATTCTAATATTTTCCCACTTGGGAAAAATAAATTGAAATTTTAATTAAAAAAGAAAAAGGAAAAAAATTTATTTGAAAACGAATATCAGGCTAAAGAAGATTTTTTATAATGTGGCAACATTTTGCGAAAGCACATAATCCAAGGTGCGATATCTGAATATGACTCCATTCAGCTAAAGTCAAATAACAATGAATCAGGCGGTGATTATATCCTTTACCAATATAAGACATTCCATGGTCACAAATATTACTTAACTCAGTCGACTAGTCATTAGTGTGGAGTGTAGCAAGAAAATAGCATGCCAATGTGATCCAACAACTGCCAAACTGCTATTTTCTCTATCAGTTTTCAAATTTCTCTCAAATTCTTTAAAGCCATAGAAATTCCATGGTTTATCAAAAATCCATCATAGAATAAAATATGGTGTCGACCACAGGCCCTATGGTCTTAACAACACCATTATGTCTTAAACTCTCTTATAGTGTCAACCACAAACATGATGGTTTCAGCGACATTGAGTTCCAAAATCATTCTTCAAACTCGAATATAGTGTCAACCATAGACATGGTGATCCTAACGACACTGAGTTCCAAAATCTCAATACCATGCCTCAAACTCCATTATAGTGTCAACCATATGCATAGTAGTCCCAATGACACTGAGTTCCAAAATATCTCACAATTGATAAACACAAATACATATACTCAATATATATAATAGTAAAACTCAAATCCTTATCAATTATTCAAAAAAAATTTGTTTGTTAACCAAACATCAATTATATCTTAAAAAAATGGCTCAACATGACAAGAAAATAATAAATGACTTAAACTCTCACTAATCAACTAAATCAAAGGAACTCACGATGCCCATATTCTTCACATGCGCTTATCATGGGCCTAAGTCCTTTGGTTAGAGAGTCAATCAATATTCTCAACATCTAAGTCATTCATATACAATACAAGAGAAAAGGTATTTTCTCTCATTGACCTTAAGGTAAATATACTACCAAAATTATTTTCATCATAACTCAAGAAGGTCACTACCTCATAAAATCACCGTTAAACTAAAATAAAATCCATAAGTAATAACTTGAGAAATTAACATTAAATTCATTTTTCCATTACCAAAAATAAAATAAAACCCAAGCTGATCCAAACAGGATATAAAATTTGAAACCCTTCATAAGGAGGGCTTATAGAAAGTTTATTTCAAAATGAAATCATATCATGACTTAAAAAACTGAGTAAATATATATTTCCCACTAACTCCACAATAACTACAAGATTACAAAAAATCAATGATATCGCTCCCACTAAAAAATATGTCAAGTATATTCTCCATGTTAATTATAGGCTAACTTTAACGCAATGCCATATCTAGACAAAAACTCATAAGAAAAATTTAGATCTCATCTCTATGATTATCATAATTCAATCCAATCAATAATTTTATCATGACATTGTGATCATTCACATCAAAAGTATATTTATTACATAAATGCAATTATGTTAATTACGGGCAATAAAGTAATTTTAACAAAATAATTAACATAATATAAACTTTCTTTCGGAAGAGTACATAGTACATAATTATTTCACATCATTTGAAATTTTATCTCAACACAAATTTGAAAATTTGATACATACAATAACTTCATTTGGGCATGTAATTGCAAACTATTTTTCTTTAGTAGAGAACTCTGACAGTTCACAAGTAACATTTTAAATAATCATACCCAAATTATATGAAAACCTTATAGAGTATGTTTCCCAAATTCATATTGCATTTACTAAACTACAATTAATGTCACAGATTTTAGTCCCCAATATTATCAATTATATACCTTAGCTCACTAATTAAACTTAAATAAGAGAGTACATGAAATCTATGCTAAAATAGGGAGAGTAAGTACTAACATTGTAATGACCATAATCTATAATAATTTTCTTTAATTAAAATTTGAGAAAAAAGAAATCATAAATATTTCTCACAAAATTAAGCATGAATAAGAGCTCAAAAAATCAAATTTGAATGAGGGAAACTAATTTCAAATAAACATTTATGAATATAAAAAATTAAAATAAATATTTCAAGATATTGATTTCAAAAAGAATTAAACATGTTTCCAAATTTATTTAAAGGAACTAATATAGAAGTTCATTATTATGGCAAAACAAGAATGCATGTCAGTATACACTTTCAATTAAATCTAGATATTATAATGAGGTCAATATAATAGTACATTTTCCTTTGGGTATAATGTACTAACCAAGGTTGTCACCAAGGTCAGAATCTCAGATGAGTTAAGCAAAGAGCATAATAGATTATGATAAAAGGCCAACATAATAATATATTCTCATTTGGGCAGAATGCACAAACTAATGTTAGAACCTGATATGAGTTAATCAATGAACACAATATTGGGTTCAAGAATCCATCCCTTTTGGGCAGATAGATCCTAGACTAATGAGTCTCCAATAACTTTATCTACAACTTCAAAGAAAAGTTGCTCAGTGAGCATACATTGACTTCAGAGATTTGTCCCTTTGGGCAAAGAGACCACCTAGACCAATGCACCTTCATTAACTTCATCCTAGACAAGTTCATAGTTATAACACAAAATTATTCCCTTTGGGCAGGTAATTGCATAAAATAACCAAAATCATTTCTCAAATTTTATAGAGAAATTTTTAAAAACCAATATAAGCAATCTCACTTTGATGGTAATTACCCATAAGAATTCATGAAAACTCTTGCACATGAATCAATTTTCTCTTGCCCAAAATGACGGTCTAGTCTACAAGAAAGTGCAACAGCTCTACCCATCATGAATTCAAACAATAGCATTCTCAAGCAAATTTTGCGCTTAAATAATTTAAGGTGGAGCATACACCTCAAAAATATAAAATAAAAATATTAGAGCAAGCATAAAATCAAAATATGATAAAAAATATCTTTCACAAATATTACCTTAGAAGCAAATTAAAAAAAAAAAGGTTTATCACTTTCCCATAAAAAAATTACCATAAAATCACATTTAATTATAACACTACAGAAGTAAAATTTGGTAAAGATTAAGTTAATATTGGGGTCACATGAGCCTCACGTGTCATACCCTCTGGACGGGTTTCACGTATAGATTCAATGGGTCTTCTTTTCCACCATGCAAATCAACCACCAAAGATACAAATAAAAAATAATGATTAAAAAAGGAAGCAATAGTAAATTCAACAATGTCCACAAATATAATATTATCACTTTTTTTAATGACTTTTGATGGGTACATTTAATTAATTAACATAGCTCCTGATACAAATAATAATAAGAATTAAAAAAGGGAGCAATACTAAATTCATCAATGTCCACAAATATAATATTATAACTTTTTTTTTACTTCAATTTCTTAAATGAAAGCGGTTTCATATCACATAAAGTTTTGATTTTTATGTCACCAACAACAGAAAAGAAACAAAATCAAAAGTAGAATTAATTAATCAGAGATGACACAATAGTTTTGGTGAGTATGGATTGCGGGTAAAACGAGGATTCTCTATCATAAAAAATTAGTTTTTTGACTCTTTTACACCTCATTAATTAAATAATAATCAATTTGCCCCTCCCAGAACTATCCACCATCCTGCCCTCATTTAGTCGATCAACTTGCACTTTTAATCGACTAAATGGTCAAAAATTCAGAAAACAAGATTCACGAAATGTAGTCGACTACATTCTCACCTTGATCGACTACATTTCGTGCACTTTTAATCGACTAAGGCCCTCTCTCGCAAAATTCCACTCTACGTCCATATCTGAGGTGTCACCTAGCGGAATAACACTTTCGGGTTCACCGTCGTCATCACTGTCCATATCCTCCTCAGGCTCTTCCTCGTCTATTTCCCTCAGTGTTACTTGACTTAAGACAGGTGCAGGTGCAGATAAACCGACCACTCTGTCTTCTTGTCTCTGACTTCTTTCATGCATAGGTGCTGATGAAGATTGACCAAAGTCTATTTCAACATATATCTCAATAAAATTTTGAAATTTTCGGTCCACAATTGCATCTATGACACATTCCACATTTTCATCGTCACATATATCATTACCAATATAGAATATAACATCCCTACCAACTATAGACTCTACCCTGGCGATCATCCGTTGAACTCACTGGCTGCCTTGTAGCTCCAATTTTTGGTGAATCCTCCCCTTCAACTCATTGTACATAGTGCCCCGTTTGATTTTCAACATTTTCATTTTTCCTTCAAATTAAACACCATTGGGGCCTTCATAATGCTTTCCATCATAGTAGATCATTGTAACATACATGTTTGGACTTGAGCTCATCTTTCACACGAATTTGGGGGTAGGAATCGGATTTTGGGGATTTTGGTTCGGATTTGGGGGAAACAAATGAGAAAATAAGGGAAATGACAATGATTTCACAGTGACTATGCTTTAGAGATGGTGGGATGAAATGGAATCGTGATTGGAAGCATCACAGCTGACAAACAAGAGACAAAGGGGGTACAAAACGAAAATATTACAAATGAGACCGAGAGAGGGCTGGATATAGGGTTTTTTGCGAAATTTAATCGACTAAATAATGGCCTTAGTCGATTAAAAGTGTACGAAATGTAGTCGATCAAGGTGAGGATGTAGTCGACTACATTTCATGATTCTTGTTGCCTGAATTTTTGACCATTTAGTCGATTAAAAGTGCAAGTTGATCGACTGAATGGAGACAGGATGGTGGATAGTTCTGGAGGAGGGGCAAATTAGTTATTATTTAATTAATGAGGGGTAAAAGGGTCAAAAAAAACCATCAAAAATTAATCTAAAACGTCGAGTATTTCTGAATGAAAGAAGGTAACAAATCAATCACAAAAGATATAATTAATCATGACAAATGATATATAATTTAGGCTCTGATATAAAATTTAAAATAGAATTATATAAAATTAGAACATCAAAAGGATTTAGGTTTATTTATTGATGATATGATTTTTGATAATCTAAAACAACGAATCA
>JAVKPL010008753.1:0-33945 GCA_032173675.1 Gastrolobium villosum | reverse complement strand
ATGTGTGTGATAGAATATCAATGTGTTTTATAGGGGCTGCTTCTGATTTGAATTGGTGTAGCTGAGCTGTAATGACGCGGGATCATTGCTGCTTTGTCGGCCGTTACTGGAGGTTACGTATCAAATATCACGTCTCCATAACTACGGTCCGTTTTCAGGCATTTAATGGGGAATATTCGATGGGGTATTCCGGGTTGAGGAGATGGGCCAGTTGGTGTGGGCCCTCTTACCGGGTTGATGAAGTAACCCGGCTCATATGGGCATTTAGTCCGGGTTCATGGCACAGATCCATAACAGTTGCCCCCCAGCCAGGTTATCCGATATTTCGGGTTGCCTGGGTGTCTGAAAATGTGGGCGACCTAACCCGGAATAGCTCCTCTGTTACGCTTTGTTTGTGGTTCTTTTTTGGATCTCGGTCAATCTCTTTCTTTCTTATGCGCGTCTGACCACGTGTCATCATTTACGTGCCTTTGCGTGCTGCAGTTATTTCATGCAGTCTTGTTTATCGTGCGCATTTATGAGTGTCATCATTTTAGCGTGTCGAATCATTGTTTTTTGCGGCGATGGGGTGGCTGCGCCTTTAGCACTCCCACGTTGTTTTGCCCATTACGCGCGGTTTTGGCGCTTGCAAATCATTATGTGTTTGGAATGACCGTATTACCCCTGCTCCTTGGCCTTCCTGTGGCCCTCTTTTTATTCTGCAGTTTCTATTTTTCTTTGTCATTTGCTCAACTATTGTCTCTAAGCTCCTGTTGTTTATTTCGCTGCAACTTTCGTCTACTTGCGCTTCCATAATCAGGTACTTGTGGTTTTTATTTCTGCTTGCATTTTCGTCTCTTCGTGTGTGTAGCTTAACGTCTTCCTTGCTTTCGTCTTCCTTGCTTTCCTGTTTTCTGAAACGTGACTTCCTGTTAAAAAGTGTTTTCTTCTGACCTTAACTTTCTTCAAAAATGGGAAGGAAGAAATCCTCCTTCCCTGTTTTGCGGTGCGTCCAGGAGGTTGACGTGAACTCCAACTTGTTAGAGCGAATTCCTCCTGGTGCCCGTTACTGGCTTTGGGGGATTCCCAGGACCGCAGAGGAGGAACGGCAAGCCATGCTTCGTGGGTACCGTGGTTC
Organism: Gastrolobium villosum; assembly: GCA_032173675.1. Lineage (NCBI taxonomy): Eukaryota > Viridiplantae > Streptophyta > Magnoliopsida > Fabales > Fabaceae > Gastrolobium > Gastrolobium villosum. Next base: position 32,828 of record JAVKPL010008753.1, on the reverse strand, counting down.
AAAACCTCGTAAAGCTGGTCGAAGAATCCGTGTACCTTCCAAATCCCGAGTTCCACATTCTACCCGGGTTCCATCATCCAATCCTCCCCTTCCTTCAACTGATAGTCCCAGACTTATAAGTTCTGGCCTTGGGAATTTTCGTCCTTCTCTTCCTGTTCCCCAAGATGGCCCTTGTTTTTCATGTGTTTACCTGAGTTCCCAACTCGTCCAGCAAGGATGTAGTTCTCTAGCGGATTCTACCCTTGACAGTTGTCGTCATGGGAGTATCCCAGCTTCTATTTCTTTATCCGGCCGAGTTAATGAACCAATTATGATTTCTGACCTGTCGTCATCATCATCTAGTGATTCATCTGATAGCACTTTTATTTCAGGTATATCCATCCTCATCTGATACCCTTTTTGTTTGCTTTTCATTTCTAGGTTTTAATGGCATGTGTCCCTGAAGATGTAGATGAGTCGGGTTCGAGCGAGTCGTGTTTCGAGTCTCCCCCTTCTTCTCTAGTTGCTCAGTTCCCCTGGGTAACATATGAGGTTTTAAATACCACGTCTGGAATGAATTCCGATGACATGGCTAGTCTTCCTGTCGGGCAACTGGAAAATTATGACATTTGCCCACCCTCCGAAGATGAACCCGTGTGTTCTGGAGGGGCAGAGAATGAGCCCTGCTCTTTCTTTTTTTATCGAGATGTGATAACACAACTCGGTGTTCGATTTCCCCTGACCGAGTTTCAGATGGAAATTCTTAATCATTTGCACATATGTCCCACTCAACTCCACCCCAATGGCTGGGGTTTTGTAAAAGCTTTTGAACGTTTTTGTGCGTATCTGACGCTCGTCCCGTCAGTTTGTGTCTTTTTCTATTTTTTTCAAGTTGTATCCTGTCGTACCGGTCGCGAACCTCCTGAACGGAAGGGATGGGTTACGGTTCGCGGAGTCCCAGGTCGCAGGTTGTTCCGAGTTTACACTGACTCCTTTAAACATTTTAAGGATCAGTTTTTCAAAGTTTCCTCCCATCCTGAAAAGGAGGTGTGGTTTCTTAATAACTGCGGGACTGAGGATGTAGAGGGAAAATTTCCTTTATGCTGGTCGTTTGATCACTTCCGATTTCCCCCCGCAAGTTACCGTTTTAATGAATCCGAATTGAGCCCTTCGGATATCAACACGGCCATTGCTATTGGGAGTTATCTACAAACCCGACAGCCTGCCAGTGTTGCCTCATTGATTTACAAATCTCAAGAGGAGCTTGACTTGGAACTAAGTATGTTTATCCTCGCATTTTAAATTGTCTCCTGAAATTTTTTGTTGTCGTACCTAACATTTGTTTTATAGTTCCAGATATGGTGGGTCAGGCTCAAGAGGATCAAACTAATAAGAAAAATGACCAACCTAGTTGGTTATCTGTTTTGAGCCGAGGTGCTACTGCCAAAGCTGCAGATCCGCCCAACAAAAAACGGAAAGTTGTCGATGAGCAGCCTAAGAAACCTGTTGCTGAAAAACCTAAGGCTGCAGAAAAGCCAAAGGGAAAACCGGATAAGAGCATTCCGGCTGCTCCAGTGGTGACCCCGGCCGTCATCATGCCCCCTCCTCCTGCTGGGATTTCCAAACATGTGTTGTGGAAATCAGGTCTTACCAGTTCTCTCCGCGAAGCCATCTGCCCTCCAGAGATATTTTTCAACTCTTCTCCCTTCACAGCCGCACAAATCAAAGAGCTGGAAGATATGGAGGTTGGTTGTATGAAGATGTCGGGTATGGTCCGACCTCTGCTGTCGCTGAAGAAAGATTATCTTCGGACCTACAACGACTTAGCTGCTTGCCAAGGAGAGAAATCAAAGCTCCTGGCCGAGAAGTCGAAGCTCCTGACCGAGTTAAAAGAGGTCAAGGATGCGCTGGCGAAGGAGAAGGCGGAAGGAGAGAAGCTGACGGAGGATCTCTCTTCCACTAGGGAGGCCTTGGCCAAAGCCCAGAAGGATTTCAAGGACCTTAAAACTGTGCACGACTTTAATCATAAGTCGTTGACGGCTATTAAGCAGAATTTTGAAAATCTGGAGGCGAAGCTGGAGGAATCCGAGTCCACTACCCAAGCTTATAGGAGGGAACTCGAAAAGGCCATAGCGGGTTCTTTTGAGAATGCCCTTAGCCAATTGCGGGTTGTGAATCCCGGGTTGCAGTTTTCCATTCGCGGCATCCATCCTCAAGCCTATGTGAGTAATGGTGCTATCGTGGGGTGTCCTCCGGAATCTCCACCCTGTGATTCGGCCAATCCTAGTGAGGATCGCTCCGTGGAAGAGAAAGGCAAAGAGGTCAACATGTGTCCCCCCCCTCTTCCTAGTTTTTTGTAAATTTGATTTCCAGACTTTTTAAGTCTTTCCTGTAATGAACATTTGCGAATGTGCATCCGGTATAATATTTTTAGCTTTTGACTTTCATCAGCTAGTTTTGTTTAAACAACCTGGCCAAGGTTGGAGCATATTTGACGGATTCCGATTTTGTCATTTTATTTATGACGCATATTTTTGGTTTCGTTATGCAAACTAAACCGGCATATACACAGATCAAAAACGTATCTATGTGAAAGTTTCCAAGGCAGAAGCAATCGTAACACCTACCCATCCCCTTCTGTAAGCGAAGGGTGAAAGGTAACTTTGACCTGATCAGGGTCATCGTTAGCAGATTGCATCTTCTGACTTGGTCAGAATTCGACATCAATAACAAATAGGAGTAGATCTTAAATAAGAAATAAATCCTCATTTATTTAATTGTTCGAGTAATATAAAAATGCCAGCATATTTGGCTTTAAAATAAAATTCCTAGTAGAGGATAACTTTATTATATAATAGATGAGAATTGCTCAACTATAATATGTCTTGAGCTTGTCCGCGTTCCATGTTCTTTTAATTGGTTTGCCCTCAATTGTTTCGAGGACGTATGCTCCTTTTCCGAGTTTGCTTTTAATCCGGTAAGGGCCATCCCAATTAGCTGCTAGCTTGCCTTCTTTTGCGTTGCGGTTACCAACGTCTGCCCTTCTGAGAACTAAATCATTGATCTCGAAGCTTCTAGGTCGTACCTTTTTATCATGTTTGGCCGCCATCTGTTGTTTGGCCGCGATATCTCGACAATGAGCTAGAACACGAGTTTCCTCAATGAGATCTAACTCGGTGGTGAGCATTTTGCTGTTTTGTTGCTCGCCTTGCCTTATACCATTCATCCGCCTCCAAGAGGCCTCTCCGACTTCAACTGGAATCATAGCCTCACAACCATATGTCAATCTAAAAGGAGTTTCTCCTGTTGAAGTCTGGGTACTGGTTCTGTATCCCCATAAAACGAAGTGTAGCTGTTGAACCCAGCTTCCTTGGGCGTCGTTCATGCGTTTCCTAAGTCCTTCCATGATTATTTTGTTAGCTGCCTCAGCCTGTCCATTCGACTGCGGGTGTTCGACGGAAGCGAAGCGGTGCTTGACGTGAAAGTCCTGCATCAATTGTTGGAAGCTTTTGTCTGTAAACTGGGTTCCATTGTCTGTTACCAATTCAGCTGGTATCCCGAACCTGGAAATTATACTTTTCTCGAAAAACTTCCGGATTCTGGCAGAGGTGATAGTAGCCACTGGTTCGGCTTCTATCCATTTCGTGAAATAATCTACTGCCACAATTAACCATCTTAGTTGTCCTTCAGCCGGTTTGAATGGTCCTAAGAGGTCCATTCCCCATTTGAAGAATGGCCAAGGAGAGGATATGTAACTCATTTCCTCTGGTGGGGAGAGGATATGCTTGGCGTGTTTTTGACAACTATCGCATTTTTTCACATGCTCCTTTGAATCCCTCTCCATAGTTGGCCAGTAGTATCCAGCCCGCAGCGCTTTTCGAGCCAGTGCTTTGCCACCCATATGATGCCCGTTGATGCCTTCATGGATTTCTGATAATACGTAATCAACATCTTCATAACCAAGACACTTTAGCATCGGGGTATGCAACCCTTTCCGAAACAGCTGATCATCTACCATTGTATAGTGCGTCGCATCCCGGATGAGTTTCCGAGATTCCAGAACGTCTTCTGGTTTCGTACCTTGTTCCAGGTATTCGATGATAGGATGCCGCCAATCTGTCGTAGCGGTGATCATCATGATGCAACTCGGGTTGGGCATACTTTGCTGTATTATCGTCCTGTGGTTTCCTGGATTCTTTGTACTGGCCAACTTGGATAATATATCAGCTCGGCCATTTTCTTCCCGAGGTATGTGCTTGATCTGGGCTGTGACGAAGTTGGCCATCAGTTCTCTTACCTTCTGTAAGTATTTGACCATTAAGGGTCCTTTTGCTTGGTATTTGCCATCTATTTGTGATGCCACTAACTGGGAGTCAGTAAACACCATCACGTGGTTGGCTCCGTGATCTTTAACCTGTGATAACCCAGCTATTAGAGCTTCATACTCGGCTTGATTGTTTGACGTTGGAAAGTTTAACTTCAGAGAGTGCTCTATGGTGATTCCTTCTGGGCTTTCGAGAATGACACCAGCGCCACTCCCCTTTTGGTTAGAAGATCCATCAACAAAGACTTTCCACGTTCTGCCGGTTTGGTCTTGTTCCTGGTGTGATGACGTCATTTCCATTATGAAGTCGGCCAAAGCTTGCGACTTAATGGCCTTCCGACTTTCATAACTGATGTCGAATTCACTTAGCTCAATTGCCCAACTTGCCATCCTTCCTGCCAAGTCGGGTTTATGCAACACTTGTCTGACCGGCTGGTTGGTGCGGACTCGGATCTGATGTCCCTGGAAGTAGGGGCGTAATCTCCTTGCTGTAATTAGCAATGCATATGCTACTTTTTCCAACTTTTGATATCGTAATTCGGCACCTTGTAGCGCCCTGCTAATGAAGTAGATTGGCTTCTGGTCTTCTTCTGTCTCCTTGATTAGGACTGCACTTACGGCTTCCTCACCCACAGCTAAGTATAAGGTCAAAATGTCTCCTAACTCGGGTTTAGTCAATATTGGCGGGGTTGATAAACACTGCTTCAATTTAGCGAATGCCTGTTGGCATTCCGGGTTCCAGTCCGCTGTTGCTTCCTTTTTTAGTAGTTTGAAGAACGGGAGGGCCTTTTCCGCCGATTTGGGTAGAAAACGTGTCAATGCCGCGATTCTGCCCGTCAGTTGTTGTACTTCTTTTTTATTTTGGGGCTCCTTCATATCCAGAATTGCTCTACACTTTTCGGGGTTTGCTTCGATTCCCCGGTGAGTTAACATGAACCCCAAGAATTTGCCTGCTGGAACGCCAAATGCGCATTTGGCCGGGTTGAGGCGTATGCTGTAGGTCCTGAGTTTGTTGAAAGTTTGTTCCAAATCCTTAATGTGCATTGCCGCACAAAAAGATTTGACAATCATATCATCAATGTAGACCTCAACATTCTTTCCCAACTGATCTTCAAAAATCTTGTTCATCATTCTTTGATACGTGGCTCCTGAATTTTTTAGGCCAAATGGCATTACGTTGTAGCAATAGTTCGCCTTTTCAGCAATGAAGGCAGTTTTCTCCTGGTCCTCGGGATACATTGGGATCTGGTTGTATCCCGAATATGCGTCCATGAAGGATAAAAGTTGAAAACCAGCCGAGTTGTCGACCAGCTGGTCTATATTGGGCATTGGGTATGAGTCCTTGGGACAAACTTTGTTTAGGTCTGTATAGTCGGTGCAGACCCTCCATTTGCCATTTGGCTTTTTGACCATCACGACATTGGCCAGCCATGTGGTGTATTGTATTTCTCGAATGAAACCTGCCTCCAGCAGTTCCTTGACATGATCTGCCAAAACTTGTTGTCGTTCTGGTCCTAACTTCCTTTTTCTCTGGGATATCGGCACTGATCCGGGGTAGACTGATAGTTTATGGCAACAGAATTCCGGGTTGATACCCGGAATTTCTGACGACGTCCATGCAAAGACGTCTTTGTTGTTCCTGAGAAACTCCGCAATTTCTGCTTTGAGGGAAGGATCAGTAGATTTGCCTATCCGAGTGCATTGACCGGGTTTGTCTCCCAGGGTTAAGTCTTCCAATTCCCCATCAGGTTCTGGGCGTGGGACTGTGTCTTCCCTCATGTCTAGTTCAACAACATTTACCGCTTTCCTTTTGCCTTCCTTCATCCTTTCGCTGTTGGGGATGTATTTATTTCCTGGATGGACTCGAGGGGGGTTTATCTCCTTTACTGTGTCGAAGTAACAGCCTCGAGATTCTTTCTGATCGCCGCAGACTGTGATGACTTCATTGGTACTACTCAACATTTTAATCTTTTGGTGCTTGGTGGATACCATCATGTCCCATTCATGTATTGTGGGTCGACCTAAAATCACATTATATTCCGAGGGGAAGTCGGCTACTATGAACCGTACGCGTTCTGATTTAAACGCGTTCTTTGTTCCCAATGTTAATCTTAGATCTACGTATCCTTTGGGAGTGGTGTGTTGCCCATTGAAGGCGATTAGCTCTGTCCTACAAGGGTGCAGATCTTCTTCGTCGAGATGCATTTTTTTGAATGCATCCCATAACATGATATCAGCACTGCTTCCGGCATCAATGAAGATTTTTTTAACCCGGCAATTGACTATAGTTCCTGCGATGACGAGTCCATCGACATGTCCAGGCATTATTCCTCGCATGTCCTCCTTTGTAAAATATAGCAAAGGAGGATCCTGTTCCCATTGTGCCTGTTTGAAAGTGGGATGGTCTCTGACAGAGAAGACTTCCCTTAGGTATTTTCGTCTTGCGTTCATTGTGTCACCACCACCTCCAAGGGCTCCGCTTATTACGTTGCATTCAAAGGTGACTTCTGGGAATTCATCCTGGCTGGGACCTTTCCCGGAAGTGATGTTTTCTGGGGTTTTATTTTCTGGTGGATTCCTGTTTCTCTGACTGTTGTCAAACTTTCTTTTGTTATTCTTACCTCCTTGTGTTTGGATCACATACTGCCTTAGTCGACCATCTCTTACAAATTTTTCAACCGCATCTCTGAGATCCCAGCATTGATCTGTAGTGTGACCGGGTCCATCATGAAATGCGCAATACTTTGACTTGTCCAGTCCGCCTCTGTTAAATATAGGTCGAGGTCTTTCCACCTTTCGCATGTCCGTCATGGCCACCTCTCTCCATATTTGCGATCTCGGGGCGTTCAGTGGTGTATATTTGTCATATTTCCCCATCCGATCTCTGGAATCCGGGATTCGTGGCCTGTTTTCTTTTTTCCGGAAATCATTACGATCCCGGTGCTGTGGCAATGGGTTTTTGTCTTTCAGAAGTATGCCCTTTGCCTCTTCTGGTTGGGCATTGGCTATCTCCATCTGCTCGAGTTCTAAGTATTTCTTAGATCGAGTTCTGAATTCTTCTAATGTCTTGACAGGGTCTTTGTATATCGATTTGGCCAATCTAGATGATCCGTCCAAACCGGCAACAATGAGGTGAACGTGAACGTTCTCTGGCAAGTTGGGTACTTGTAGTGCGGCGTCTTTGAATCGATTAAGGTATTTTTGGAGGGTTTCTCCATGATTTTGCCGTATTTTCCCGAGTGCGAACTCGGATTTGGGATGTTTCTTGCTCGTGGCGAAATTAAGAAGGAAACGCTGACCGAATTCATCGAATGAGCTGATGGAATTTGCAGGGAGGGTGGAGAACCATGCTTGCGCCGCTCCTGTCAAGGTAATTGCAAATATCCGGGATATGAGAGGTTCATCAATTCCTTTGATGTACATGTCGGTATCGAAAGCATCGATGTGAACTTGTGGATCTTGACTTCCATCATATTTTGGTAAGCGAGCAGAATCAAAATCTTCAGGAAAAGGGGCATTCAAGATCGTGCTGGTGAAGGGACTGTTATTGTATTGCCCCTTACTATACTGTCTCTTATATGATCCGGGTTCAGCCTCGCGCCTACCCCTGTCGAGATGTACTTCCTCCTGATTCCTTGGTGTACCCGTTTCTGCTGGAGGAACGGGGTTTGTAGCAACCGGAGTGATGGTTGGTCCTGCTATATTGATGTCGTTTTGAACAGGGTTATGTTCATGCTGGGCTTGATTCCGCTAATACGAGTTGCCCCGTTCATCCTCTTGCCGAGGTTCAATGATTCCTCTCAACCGACGTTCCAAGTCGCGGATCCCACGTGAATGCTCTTCTCGCATTACGCGGAGATCGTGTTGACGTTGACGGTTGGAGCGGTCTTCCATCTCCGTCATGTGTTGTAGAATGATCGTAAGAGTTGTGGGAGCCAACCGAGATTCTGGATCGGTTGATCGGACGATATTGCCTGCCAATTCTCTGGCTTGTTCTGGTGGATTCGTCCGAATTTCTGGTTGGCGTTGGGCATGCCTCAAGGGAGTGGAGGCAGAATCTGATATATCTTCACTGATGTGGACATGATCGTGGTTCATCACATCATCCCTCTGGTGTTGGGGTTGGTCTGTTTCCTCCAAAACTGGTTCCAGAGGTGGATTTGGTTGGCTGTTGCTTCGTGTGTGAACCACCATGATGTAGACGTGGGTTCGATCCCCACAGACGGCGCCAATGTTCTGTCCTGTGGACAGAGATGTTCAACCTTTGTTAGGTTGATTGATCGCTTTGGACCGTATAGCCTTGACCAGGGGTATCTATGGGAAAGATATCCCTATGCCTAGCTTGATCACTGCAAGTATATGAATGTGGTGATAGTGTGTGTGAATATCGAATATCAAGTGTGTTGCTCTATCGAGGAGCCCTCTTATTTATAGGGGCTGCTTCTGATTTGAATTGGTGTAGCTGAGCTGTAATGACGCGGGATCATTGCTGCTTTGTCGGCCGTTACTGGAGGTTACGTATCAAATATCACGTCTCCATAACTACGGTCTGTTTTCAGGCATTTAATGGGGAATATTCGATGGGGTATTCCGGGTTGAGGAGATGGGCCAGTTGGTGTGGGCCCACTTACCGGGTTGATGAAGTAACCCGGCTCATATGGGCATTTAGTCCGGGTTCATGGCACAGATCCATAACAATGATAATGTTAATTAAAAAGTGATTTTAAACTTTTAAAACAAAACAAGCTATTAGTCAAATTAAAAAGCCACGAAATGCGTAAATAGTACATAGATTATCTTACATGGGTGTGCTTTTTCTACTGAAACTATCTGCAGTAAGCCCAATACGACGTCGTTTTGAGGCGAAAATCATGTTATTTTTGTAATTTTAATTTATTTCAGGGTTATAATAGTCTTTATATTTGTAATTTTTCAAGATTTCAATACCAAAACGACGTCGTTTTGGGAATAAATGCATATAACTTATTTGCATTAACTGCATAAACATTTTTCCCATCTTGTATTCAATCAATCAATTACTTGTAACAAAGCATCACTGCCACTACCCATAGGGTGTAAATGGGATGAGTCTTGTTTTGGCGGTTAGATTTATGTAAAATATTTTAAGCTTAGTATAATCTGTTAATCTTGTGTATGCCCAAATTATAAGTTTGACTTGACGTATATTTAAAAAATAAAAAATTTGACCTAAATCTGTTAGCCTATTTAAGCTTACTGAGCATTTAATAATTAAAATAATATTACTTTATTATTCAAAATTATTAAAATAATATAATATGATATATGTTGGTCTATAAACTTGTAAGTTAGGTCTTATAAAAGAAATTCTATTTTACTAAATATAATAGGCCAAAGTAGAGTGATATCTAGCTCATTTATTCCCATACTCATTAGGAATGCCATAGCACAAATCTCCTGTGATCAGGAGGTATAAAAAAACCAATATAGATTCTGCTTTAGTGAAGAAGGCAGTCAAATGCTCAGTCATTTTAAAAGAATTAAGTTCTTATTTGATATAATGAAAAGATATAAGAATTATCATTTTTTTAGTAATATTTAATAAAAAACTATCTTTTTCTTTTTTACTTTTTATCTTTTAAAAAATAAATACGCACATAAAATAATATGAAATTAATAAAATACTTCCTAAAGTGATTGTAACATAAAAAATGAGAATCATGGCAAATGATATGATTTGATTTGATTTCTAAAATCTTTAAGATTTCCTTGATGTTAGGATTTTTGTGATGATGTTAAATAAATAGTTTTTTTTGGATATTATGTTAAATAAATATTATGTAAAAGGGGTAAAATGTAAAATAACAAAATAAAATCAATTACATTTTTATAGTTTCAAACATAAAAATTAAATCAATTGATATTCCATTTTGTTTAGATCAAAAGTTTTTTTTCTAAATCAAGCAAAACCTTTTTCAATTCTAGTTAATTCCTAAAGTAACTTCCCCTTTCTTTACCTTTTCTAATCCAAAAGGAAAAACCTTATAAAAATCAAAAGAAAACATTATCCTCCAAACAATATCCTTTTCCATGGATAATTATATTATCAAAAAAGAAATGGTTTTTATATCCATTACTTTCATTTTATTCCGGCTTAGACAGGTGGCGAAATAAAGAGAAAAAGTGGAATAAATCTTATTTATTCAAGTTAAATAATATGACACAATTTTATGCAATTATTTATTACGAAATAAAAACAGATTTTTTATTGATTAATTTAATCTACATAAATTCACCTATAGCTGTCAGCATTTTATATAAATAATTATTTTTTACAAGTATTTGGGTTAATTACGCTTTTGCAATAAAAAAAATGAAAGTTTAATTTCTTTCTTATGTACTAAATTAAAATTTTAATTTTTATAGTTCTTAAATTTTAATAAATTTTTTTTACAGAATGACATACTTCATTTTTTATTTAAATTTAAAATTTAAAACTTTTTTATTTTTATTATACATATTTGTTTATATAATTTCTTTCTATTTAAATTTATGATTTATATAAATTTTTTAATTGGTTATACATGTATATTTAAAAATTTTAGGTTAAATATTTTTTTAAAAAAAATACATGTATATTATTTTAATAGGTTATACATTTATTTTTTGTAAAGTATAAATTATGCCATTTCTTATTTTTTCTTTTAAATTTGAAATTTGAAATAATTTTTATCGACTATAAACGTATTTTTTTATAATTTTAAATATTTTATTGTTTAATGTATAATTTTATATTAACTTCAAATTTATTGTATATATCTTTTTCCACTGCATAAGTATTAAATGATGAACTCTTTTCCCACATATCAAGTTCACATAATTTTTCATTTAATTTATTTTCAAATTTCAAATTTATTTTACAATATAAATAATTCTGTTATTTTTCAATTTTTTAATGTTTTTGTTTTTTATTCAGCATTAATAAGGCTAACAATTATCCATGTAAAAAATAGTGGATATACAGCAAAAGAGAAGTATAGGACTTTTTACTCATAATATACAACAAAAGAAAAGTAGTGGGACATTAAATGAGTTGTCATTTTTTCTATCATTACAAAGTTAAAAATTCAAATCCAAAATTCAAATTTAAACATGAATTCAAAATTTAGAAGAGTTGAGTTATTATTAATTTGGAAATTCCAATGTGATATGCAGTGGGACATTGAATGAGTTGTCGCTGTGTAGTCGCTGTGTTGTCGGATAAATATCCTTTATGGATATCTATCTGAGTCAATGCTGACTCAGATCTTGGATTGCCCTTTGTTGGGCTTGCTTTTTAATGGGCCCATTATACGGGTCCATAACATGACCATTCCCTCAAAGTATTATAAATCAATTGCACAATCGAAGTGACCAACACTCTAACTCAAAAGTCCCAAACTCATCTACCAAGAAAAAAGAAGAAGTCTCAAACTCTGTCCATGCAGTGTAGAGACGAGATGGAGAGAAGAAGAGGAGGGAAAGAAGAAAAATCCTACACGCTTCCACTATCACCATCTCATTCATTGTCATCATCTTCCTCCTCAGATTTTGAGTTCACCGTCATCTCACCCCGCGAATCCTCCACCCCCGCGGATGAACTCTTCTACAAGGGCCATCTCCTCCCTCTCAACTTCTGTGCTCGCATCTCCATGATCTGCGATCTCGTCCTCTCCTCCTCCGCCGCTCGCGACTCCACCGCTGTAGTATTCCCTGACCGCGATGACTCTTCTCGTCCCACTTACGTAACAGAGGATGACGACTTCAAGCGCCTTCACAACAAAAAGACCACCACCAATTACTTCTCAAAATTCTCCTCTATTTTTCGCAAACATAAACCCAAAACCCGCCACCCAGAAAGCGTTTCTGGGTCCTCGATGAAACGGACGAGCAACACTGCCAAAGAGGTTATCAGGAAGTATATGAAGAAGGTGAAGCCATTGTACGAGAAGCTGTCACTCAAACAAAGCCGCAACAACAATAACAACAACAGAAGAGAACAGCGCCGTCCCTAATCACCAAAATAGAGATATCCACGAAGGAAAATTTATGGGAGGAAAGAAACAAAGAGTGTGGTTTCTCATTCTTTATCGGGAAACTTAAGATACCTCTCCGTAGGAAAAGCTTCGTTTCTAACTGTCCTTCATCGATGAGATCATCGCCGAGCCACTCCGGAAGCAGAGTCGCCGGAGGGATATTACCCGGTGACACTTCGATGATGGAAGAGTTGAATAATGCAATACAAGGAGCAATCACACATTTCATTCAAAACAAAAATACGGTGATTCACTAATCTATGTACCGAAAAAAGAAGAGGGTTTTGGTTTTTTAATATGCAGATGCAAGGATGATGTTCGGGAATTTTTATTTATTTTTTGGTTGGGGCTTTGTTTCTGTCTCTTTGCCTTAGAATCTGACATGAAAGTGATGTAGAAAACCTGCATATTATTGTTGAATTGAAATTTGAATTCCAAATTTGAATTCAAATCGGTTCTCATTTAATCTTTTCGTTATACGTTTCTATAATAAATTTGTAATTTAATCTTTCCGTTATATATTTCTGTAATAAAGTTGTAATTTAATTTTTCCGTTATACATTGTAAATTGAAAGTTAGAATAGACGTTAGTAGCTTATAAATAAATTGATTTAATGTTCATTGTCTACGTGAAATCCAAAGCCTTGGGTAAAAGATGGGTCCAATTTCTCAAGTGAAAGATATACAATTGTACATGCAATGGATGGCAAGCATAACTATGATTAAAAAAAAAGAAGCCCGTATATATCACTTAGGTTATTTACCTCGTATAATTAGATGTGAATTCGAGTTTGTGTGAAATTGTCGAGGCGATAAAATTAGAACGTGCATAAGTATTATATAAAAAATAATATTTAATTAAGGGAAAAGTATCTCTCCAGTCACTGGAGATAAAGTTATCTCCAGTGAGCTCAAAATGACGTCATTTTGGGTTATAAGATTAAAAAATTATAATGATAAAGACTAATATAACCCTGCAATATATTAGAATTACAAAAACACCTTGATTTCCGTCCCAAAATGACGTTGTTTTGGCTCACCGGAGATAACTTTATCTCAAGTGACTTGAGAGATCCTTTACCCTTAAATTAATCATAATTAAATACTATAAATTATAAAAATATTAAATAAAGTACAGATGAGGTAGAATCCTTTGACATCAGTGTCAAATTTGAAATTTGACACCTCATCTGAGAGCCTTTAGATAAAAAAAAATCAATGGTGTCATATGCTTAAAAATAAGAGCCATTGATTTTTTTGATCTAATGGCTCTCAAATGAGATGTCAAATTTCAAATTTGACACTAGTGTCAAAGAATCTACCTCTCTCTCTATATATGTGTGTGTGCTTTTTTTTTTTTTGAAAAAAGACTTCTCCTTTAATAGAAGAAGTCTCATCTTCCGGAGCTAGCCAATCTTTTTTTTTTTTAAGGAGAATCCCATTCCCACTTCTTTTTTTCTCATCTCCAACTATTTCGAGAAGTTGCAAGCTCATATTATTATAGTATTTTTCTACGAATAGCTTGAACTTTGGTCTTTCAGCAAGTGAGAAATGATTTATATTGCTTCAAGGCTTGACATTTGGGAACATGAATACAAGAATTGATGTTAACGAATAGAAGTTCAATACTTCAATATAGCATTACTAATGATAATTGAGAAAATGAAAATGAAAATTGATTATTACGAGAGATTGTGAAGTAACAAAGAAGAATTAATAGCTACAATATTTCTTTAAATATTTGCTTACTTAAAAAAAAAAAAAACAAAATTAGCAGTCTGGACAATACAAAAGATTTAATTTTTTGTTGTTCTGGTGAAAAATCGAAAAATATGATTTCAGTAAAAAATATGATAATTGTTAATTAAAAAGTGATTTTAAACTTTTAAAACAAAACAAGCTATTAGTCAAATTAAAAAGCCACGAAATGCGTAAATAGTACATAGATTATCTTACATGGGTGTGCTTTTTCTACTGTTACTATCTGCAGTAAGCCCAATACGACGTCGTTTTGAGGCGAAAATCATGGTATTTTTGTAATTTTAATTTATTTCAGGGTTATAATAGTCTTTATATTTGTAATTTTTCAAGATTTCAATACCAAAACGACGTCGTTTTGGGAATAAATGCATATAACTTATTTGCATTAACTGCATAAACATTTTTCCCATCTTGTATTCAATCAATCAATTACTTGTAACAAAGCATCACTGCCACTACCCATAGGGTGTAAATGGGATGAGTCTTGTTTTGGCGGTTAGATTTATGTAAAATATTTTAAGCTTAGTATAATCTGTTAATCTTGTGTATGCCCAAATTATAAGTTTGACTTGACGTATATTTAAAAAATAAAAAATTTGACCTAAATCTGTTAGCCTATTTAAGCTTACTGAGCATTTAATAATTAAAATAATATTACTTTATTATTCAAAATTATTAAAATAATATAATATGATATATGTTGGTCTATAAACTTGTAAGTTAGGTCTTATAAAAGAAATTCTATTTTACTAAATATAATAGGCCAAAGTAGAGTGATATCTAGCTCATTTATTCCCATACTCATTAGGAATGCCATAGCACAAATCTCCTGTGATCACGAGGTATAAAAAAACCAATATAGATTCTGCTTTAGTGAAGAAGGCAGTCAAATGCTCAGTCATTTTAAAAGAATTAAGTTCTTATTTGATATAATGAAAAGATATAAGAATTATCATTTTTTTAGTAATATTTAATAAAAAACTATCTTTTTCTTTTTTACTTTTTATCTTTTAAAAAATAAATACGCACATAAAATAATATGAAATTAATAAAATACTTCCTAAAGTGATTGTAACATAAAAAATGAGAATCATGGCAAATGATATGATTTGATTTGATTTCTAAAATCTTTAAGATTTCCTTGATGTTAGGATTTTTGTGATGATGTTAAATAAATAGTTTTTTTTGGATATTATGTTAAATAAATATTATGTAAAAGGGGTAAAATGTAAAATAACAAAATAAAATCAATTACATTTTTATAGTTTCAAACATAAAAATTAAATCAATTGATATTCCATTTTGTTTAGATCAAAAGTTTTTTTTTCTAAATCAAGCAAAACCTTTTTCAATTCTAGTTAATTCCTAAAGTAACTTCCCCTTTCTTTACCTTTTCTAATCCAAAAGGAAAAACCTTATAAAAATCAAAAGAAAACATTATCCTCCAAACAATATCCTTTTCCATGGATAATTATATTATCAAAAAAGAAATGGTTTTTATATCCATTACTTTCATTTTATTCCGGCTTAGACAGGTGGCGAAATAAAGAGAAAAAGTGGAATAAATCTTATTTATTCAAGTTAAATAATATGACACAATTTTATGCAATTATTTATTACGAAATAAAAACAGATTTTTTATTGATTAATTTAATCTACATAAATTCACCTATAGCTGTCAGCATTTTATATAAATAATTATTTTTTACAAGTATTTGGGTTAATTACGCTTTTGCAATAAAAAAAATGAAAGTTTAATTTCTTTCTTATGTACTAAATTAAAATTTTAATTTTTATAGTTCTTAAATTTTAATAAATTTTTTTTACAGAATGACATACTTCATTTTTTATTTAAATTTAAAATTTAAAACTTTTTTATTTTTATTATACATATTTGTTTATATAATTTCTTTCTATTTAAATTTATGATTTATATAAATTTTTTAATTGGTTATACATGTATATTTAAAAATTTTAGGTTAAATATTTTTTTTAAAAAAATACATGTATATTATTTTAACAGGTTATACATGTATATTTAAAATTTTTATGTTAAAATTTTAATTTATTTTTTGTAAAGTATAAATTATGCCATTTCTTATTTTTTCTTTTAAATTTGAAATTTGAAATAATTTTTATCGACTATAAACGTATTTTTTTATAATTTTAAATATTTTATTGTTTAATGTATAATTTTATATTAAATTCAAATTTATTGTATATATCTTTTTCCACTGCATAAGTATTAAATGATGAACTCTTTTCCCACATATCAAGTTCACATAATTTTTCATTTAATTTATTTTCAAATTTCAAATTTATTTTACAATATAAATAATTCTGTTATTTTTCAATTTTTTAATGTTTTTGTTTTTTATTCAGCATTAATAAGGCTAACAATTATCCATGTAAAAAATAGTGGATATACAGCAAAAGAGAAGTATAGGACTTTTTACTCATAATATACAACAAAAGAAAAGTAGTGGGACATTAAATGAGTTGTCATTTTTTCTATCATTACAAAGTTAAAAATTCAAATCCAAAATTCAAATTTAAACATGAATTCAAAATTTAGAAGAGTTGAGTTATTATTAATTTGGAAATTCCAATGTGATATGCAGTGGGACATTGAATGAGTTGTCGCTGTGTAGTCGCTGTGTTGTCGGATAAATATCCTTTATGGATATCTATCTGAGTCAATGCTGACTCAGATCTTGGATTGCCCTTTGTTGGGCTTGCTTTTTAATGGGCCCATTATACGGGTCCATAACATGACCATTCCCTCAAAGTATTATAAATCAATTGCACAATCGAAGTGACCAACACTCTAACTCAAAAGTCTCAAACTCATCTACCAAGAAAAAAGAAGAAGTCTCAAACTCTGTCCATGCAGTGTAGAGACGAGATGGAGAGAAGAAGAGGAGGGAAAGAAGAAAAATCCTACACGCTTCCACCATCACCATCTCATTCATTATCATCATCTTCCTCCTCAGATTTTGAGTTCACCGTCATCTCACCCCGCGAATCCTCCACCCCCGCGGATGAACTCTTCTACAAGGGCCATCTCCTCCCTCTCAACTTCTGTGCTCGCATCTCCATGATCTGCGATCTCGTCCTCTCCTCCTCCACCTCCACCATCACCTCCTCCGCCGCTCGCGACTCCACCGCTGTAGTATTCCCTGACCGCGATGACTCTTCTCGTCCCACTTACGTAACAGAGGATGACGACTTCAAGCGCCTTCACAACAAAAAGACCACCACCAATTACTTCTCAAAATTCTCCTCTATTTTTCGCAAACATAAACCCAAAACCCGCCACCCAGAAAGCGTTTCTGGGTCCTCGATGAAACGGACGAGCAACACTGCCAAAGAGGTTATCAGGAAGTATATGAAGAAGGTGAAGCCATTGTACGAGAAGCTGTCACTCAAACAAAGCCGCAGCAACAATAACAACAACAGAAGAGAACAGCGCCGTCCCTAATCACCAAAATAGAGATATCCACGAAGGAAAATTTATGGGAGGAAAGAAACAAAGAGTGTGGTTTCTCATTCTTTATCGGGAAACTTAAGATACCTCTCCGTAGGAAAAGCTTCGTTTCTAACTGTCCTTCATCGATGAGATCATCGCGGAGCCACTCCGGAAGCAGAGTCGCCGGAGGGATATTACCCGGTGACACTTCGATGATGGAAGAGTTGAATAATGCAATACAAGGAGCAATCACACATTGCAAGAACTCTTTCATTCAAAACAAAAATACGGTGATTCACTAATCTATGTACCGAAAAAAGAAGAGGGTTTTGGTTTTTTAATATGCAGATGCAAGGATGATGTTCGGGAATTTTTATTTATTTTTTGGTTGGGGCTTTGTTTCTGTCTCTTTGCCTTAGAATCTGACATGAAAGTGATGTAGAAAACCTGCATATTATTGTTGAATTGAAATTTGAATTCCAAATTTGAATTCAAATCTGTTCTCATTTAATCTTTTCGTTATACGTTTCTATAATAAATTTGTAATTTAATCTTTCCGTCATATATTTCTGTAATAAAGTTGTAATTTAATTTTTCCGTTATACATTGTAAATTGAAAGTTAGAATAGACGTTACTAGCTTATAAATAAATTGATTTAATGTTCATTGTCTACGTGAAATCCAAAGCCTTGGGTAAAAGATGGGTCCAATTTCTCAAGTGAAAGATATACAATTGTACATGCAATGGATGGCAAGCATAACTATGATTAAAAAAAAAAGCCCGTATATATCACTTAGGTTATTTACCTCGTATAATTAGATGTGAATTCGAGTTTGTGTGAAATTGTCGAGGCGATAAAATTAGAACGTGCATAAGTATTATATAAAAAATAATATTTAATTAAGGGAAAAGTATCTCTCCAGTCACTGGAGATAAAGTTATCTCCAGTGAGCTCAAAATGACGTCATTTTGGGTTATAAGATTAAAAAATTATAATGATAAAGACTAATATAACCCTGCAATATATTAGAATTACAAAAACACCTTGATTTCCGTCCCAAAATGACGTTGTTTTGGCTCACCGGAGATAACTTTATCTCAAGTGACTTGAGAGATCCTTTACCCTTAAATTAATCATAATTAAATACTATAAATTATAAAAATATTAAATAAAGTACAGATGAGGTAGAATCCTTTGACATCAGTGTCAAATTTGAAATTTGACACCTCATCTGAGAGCCTTTAGATAAAAAAAAAAATCAATGGTGTCATATGCTTAAAAATAAGAGCCATTGATTTTTTTGATCTAATGGCTCTCAAATGAGATGTCAAATTTCAAATTTGACACTAGTGTCAAAGAATCTACCTCTCTCTCCATATATGTGTGTGTGTGCTTTTTTTTTTTTTTGAAAAAAGACTTCTCCTTTAATAGAAGAAGTCTCATCTTCCGGAGCTAGCCAATCTTTTTTTTTTTAAGGAGAATCCCATTCCCACTTCTTTTTTTCTCATCTCCAACTATTTCGAGAAGTTGCAAGCTCATATTATTATAGTATTTTTCTATGCGAATAGCTTGAACTTTGGTCTTTCAGCAAGTGAGAAATGATTTATATTGCTTCAAGGCTTGACATTTGGGAACATGAATACAAGAATTGATGTTAACGAATAGAAGTTCAATACTTCAATATAGCATTACTAATGATAATTGAGAAAATGAAAATGAAAATTGATTATTACGAGAGATTGTGAAGTAACAAAGAAGAATTAATAGCTACAATATTTCTTTAAATATTTGCTTACTTAAAAAAAAAAAAAATTAGCAGTCTGGACAATACAAAAGATTTAATTTTTTGTTGTTCTGGTGAAAAATCGAAAAATATGATTTCAGTAAAAAATATGATAATTGTTAATTAAAAAGTGATTTTAAACTTTTAAAACAAAACAAGCTATTAGTCAAATTAAAAAGCCACGAAATGCGTAAATAGTACATAGATTATCTTACATGGGTGTGCTTTTTCTACTGTTACTATCTGCAGTAAGCCCAATACGACGTCGTTTTGAGGCGAAAATCATGGTATTTTTGTAATTTTAATTTATTTCAGGGTTATAATAGTCTTTATATTTGTAATTTTTCAAGATTTCAATACCAAAACGACGTCGTTTTGGGAATAAATGCATATAACTTATTTGCATTAACTGCATAAACATTTTTCCCATCTTGTATTCAATCAATCAATTACTTGTAACAAAGCATCACTGCCACTACCCATAGGGTGTAAATGGGATGAGTCTTGTTTTGGCGGTTAGATTTATGTAAAATATTTTAAGCTTAGTATAATCTGTTAATCTTGTGTATGCCCAAATTATAAGTTTGACTTGACGTATATTTAAAAAATAAAAAATTTGACCTAAATCTGTTAGCCTATTTAAGCTTACTGAGCATTTAATAATTAAAATAATATTACTTTATTATTCAAAATTATTAAAATAATATAATATGATATATGTTGGTCTATAAACTTGTAAGTTAGGTCTTATAAAAGAAATTCTATTTTACTAAATATAATAGGCCAAAGTAGAGTGATATCTAGCTCATTTATTCCCATACTCATTAGGAATGCCATAGCACAAATCTCCTGTGATCACGAGGTATAAAAAAACCAATATAGATTCTGCTTTAGTGAAGAAGGCAGTCAAATGCTCAGTCATTTTAAAAGAATTAAGTTCTTATTTGATATAATGAAAAGATATAAGAATTATCATTTTTTTAGTAATATTTAATAAAAAACTATCTTTTTCTTTTTTACTTTTTATCTTTTAAAAAATAAATACGCACATAAAATAATATGAAATTAATAAAATACTTCCTAAAGTGATTGTAACATAAAAAATGAGAATCATGGCAAATGATATGATTTGATTTGATTTCTAAAATCTTTAAGATTTCCTTGATGTTAGGATTTTTGTGATGATGTTAAATAAATAGTTTTTTTTGGATATTATGTTAAATAAATATTATGTAAAAGGGGTAAAATGTAAAATAACAAAATAAAATCAATTACATTTTTATAGTTTCAAACATAAAAATTAAATCAATTGATATTCCATTTTGTTTAGATCAAAAGTTTTTTTTCTAAATCAAGCAAAACCTTTTTCAATTCTAGTTAATTCCTAAAGTAACTTCCCCTTTCTTTACCTTTTCTAATCCAAAAGGAAAAACCTTATAAAAATCAAAAGAAAACATTATCCTTAATTATATTATCAAAAAAGAAATGGTTTTTATATCCATTACTTTCATTTTATTCCGGCTTAGACAGGTGGCGAAATAAAGAGAAAAAGTGGAATAAATCTTATTTATTCAAGTTAAATAATATGACACAATTTTATGCAATTATTTATTACGAAATAAAAACAGATTTTTTATTGATTAATTTAATCTACATAAATTCACCTATAGCTGTCAGCATTTTATATAAATAATTATTTTTTACAAGTATTTGGGTTAATTACGCTTTTGCAATAAAAAAAATGAAAGTTTAATTTCTTTCTTATGTACTAAATTAAAATTTTAATTTTTATAGTTCTTAAATTTTAATAAATTTTTTTTACAGAATGACATACTTCATTTTTTATTTAAATTTAAAATTTAAAACTTTTTTATTTTTATTATACATATTTGTTTATGTAATTTATTTCTATTTAAATTTATGATTTATATAAATTTTTTAATTGGTTATACATGTATATTTAAAAATTTTAGGTTAAATATTTTTTTTAAAAAAAATACATGTATATTATTTTAACAGGTTATACATGTATATTTAAAATTTTTATGTTAAAATTTTAATTTATTTTTTGTAAAGTATAAACTATGCCATTACTTATTTGTTCTTTTAAATTTGAAATTTGAAATAATTTTTATCGACTATAAACGTATTTTTTTATAATTTTAAATATTTTATTGTTTAATGTATAATTTTATATTAAATTCAAATTTATTGTATATATCTTTTTCCACTGCATAAGTATTAAATGATGAACTCTTTTCCCACATATCAAGTTCACATAATTTTTCATTTAATTTATTTTCAAATTTCAAATTTATTTTACAATATAAATAATTCTGTTATTTTTCAATTTTTTAATGTTTTTGTTTTTTATTCAGCATTAATAAGGCTAACAATTATCCATGTAAAAAATAGTGGATATACAGCAAAAGAGAAGTATAGGACTTTTTACTCATAATATAACAAAAGAAAAGTAGTGGGACATTAAATGAGTTGTCATTTTTTCTATCATTACAAAGTTAAAAATTCAAATCCAAAATTCAAATTTAAACATGAATTCAAAATTTAGAAGAGTTGAGTTATTATTAATTTGGAAATTCCAATGTGATATGCAGTGGGACATTGAATGAGTTGTCGCTGTGTAGTCGCTGTGTTGTCGGATAAATATCCTTTATGGATATCTATCTGAGTCAATGCTGACTCAGATCTTGGATTGCCCTTTGTTGGGCTTGCTTTTTAATGGGCCCATTATACGGGTCCATAACATGACCATTCCCTCAAAGTATTATAAATCAATTGCACAATCGAAGTGACCAACACTCTAACTCAAAAGTCTCAAACTCATCTACCAAGAAAAAAGAAGAAGTCTCAAACTCTGTCCATGCAGTGTAGAGACGAGATGGAGAGAAGAAGAGGAGGGAAAGAAGAAAAATCCTACACGCTTCCACTATCACCATCTCATTCATTGTCATCATCTTCCTCCTCAGATTTTGAGTTCACCGTCATCTCACCCCGCGAATCCTCCACCCCCGCGGATGAACTCTTCTACAAGGGCCATCTCCTCCCTCTCAACTTCTGTGCTCGCATCTCCATGATCTGCGATCTCGTCCTCTCCTCCTCCACCTCCACCATCACCTCCTCCGCCGCTCGCGACTCCACCGCTGTAGTATTCCCTGACCGCGATGACTCTTCTCGTCCCACTTACGTAACAGAGGATGACGACTTCAAGCGCCTTCACAACAAAAAGACCACCACCAATTACTTCTCAAAATTCTCCTCTATTTTTCGCAAACATAAACCCAAAACCCGCCACCCAGAAAGCGTTTCTGGGTCCTCGATGAAACGGACGAGCAACACTGCCAAAGAGGTTATCAGGAAGTATATGAAGAAGGTGAAGCCATTGTACGAGAAGCTGTCACTCAAACAAAGCCGCAGCAACAATAACAACAACAGAAGAGAACAGCGCCGTCCCTAATCACCAAAATAGAGATATCCACGAAGGAAAATTTATGGGAGGAAAGAAACAAAGAGTGTGGTTTCTCATTCTTTATCGGGAAACTTAAGATACCTCTCCGTAGGAAAAGCTTCGTTTCTAACTGTCCTTCATCGATGAGATCATCGCGGAGCCACTCCGGAAGCAGAGTCGCCGGAGGGATATTACCCGGTGACACTTCGATGATGGAAGAGTTGAATAATGCAATACAAGGAGCAATCACACATTGCAAGAACTCTTTCATTCAAAACAAAAATACGGTGATTCACTAATCTATGTACCGAAAAAAGAAGAGGGTTTTGGTTTTTTAATATGCAGATGCAAGGATGATGTTCGGGAATTTTTATTTATTTTTTGGTTGGGGCTTTGTTTCTGTCTCTTTGCCTTAGAATCTGACATGAAAGTGATGTAGAAAACCTGCATATTATTGTTGAATTGAAATTTGAATTCCAAATTTGAATTCAAATCCGTTCTCATTTAATCTTTTCGTTATACGTTTCTATAATAAATTTGTAATTTAATCTTTCCGTCATATATTTCTGTAATAAAGTTGTAATTTAATTTTTCCGTTATACATTGTAAATTGAAAGTTAGAATAGACGTTACTAGCTTATAAATAAATTGATTTAATGTTCATTGTCTACGTGAAATCCAAAGCCTTGGGTAAAAGATGGGTCCAATTTCTCAAGTGAAAGATATACAATTGTACATGCAATGGATGGCAAGCATAACTATGATTAAAAAAAAGAAGCCCGTATATATCACTTAGGTTATTTACCTCGTATAATTAGATGTGAATTCGAGTTTGTGTGAAATTGTCGAGGCGATAAAATTAGAACGTGCATAAGTATTATATAAAAAATAATATTTAATTAAGGGAAAAGTATCTCTCCAGTCACTGGAGATAAAGTTATCTCCAGTGAGCTCAAAATGACGTCATTTTGGGTTATAAGATTAAAAAATTATAATGATAAAGACTAATATAACCCTGCAATATATTAGAATTACAAAAACACCTTGATTTCCGTCCCAAAATGACGTTGTTTTGGCTCACCGGAGATAACTTTATCTCAAGTGACTTGAGAGATCCTTTACCCTTAAATTAATCATAATTAAATACTATAAATTATAAAAATATTAAATAAAGTACAGATGAGGTAGAATCCTTTGACATCAGTGTCAAATTTGAAATTTGACACCTCATCTGAGAGCCTTTAGATAAAAAAAAAATCAATGGTGTCATATGCTTAAAAATAAGAGCCATTGATTTTTTTGATCTAATGGCTCTCAAATGAGATGTCAAATTTCAAATTTGACACTAGTGTCAAAGAATCTACCTCTCTCTCTCTATATGTGTGTGTGTGCTTTTTTTTTTTTTTGAAAAAAGACTTCTCCTTTAATAGAAGAAGTCTCATCTTCCGGAGCTAGCCAATCTTTTTTTTTTTTTTAAGGAGAATCCCATTCCCACTTCTTTTTTTCTCATCTCCAACTATTTCGAGAAGTTGCAAGCTCATATTATTATAGTATTTTTCTATGCGAATAGCTTGAACTTTGGTCTTTCAGCAAGTGAGAAATGATTTATATTGCTTCAAGGCTTGACATTTGGGAACATGAATACAAGAATTGATGTTAACGAATAGAAGTTCAATACTTCAATATAGCATTACTAATGATAATTGAGAAAATGAAAATGAAAATTGATTATTACGAGAGATTGTGAAGTAACAAAGAAGAATTAATAGCTACAATATTTCTTTAAATATTTGCTTACTTAAAAAATAAAAATAAAAATTAGCAGTCTGGACAATACAAAAGATTTAATTTTTTGTTGTTCTGGTGAAAAATCGAAAAATATGATTTCAGTAAAAAATATGATAATTGTTAATTAAAAAGTGATTTTAAACTTTTAAAACAAAACAAGCTATTAGTCAAATTAAAAAGCCACGAAATGCGTAAATAGTACATAGATTATCTTACATGGGTGTGCTTTTTCTACTGTTACTATCTGCAGTAAGCCCAATACGACGTCGTTTTGAGGCGAAAATCATGGTATTTTTGTAATTTTAATTTATTTCAGGGTTATAATAGTCTTTATATTTGTAATTTTTCAAGATTTCAATACCAAAACGACGTCGTTTTGGGAATAAATGCATATAACTTATTTGCATTAACTGCATAAACATTTTTCCCATCTTGTATTCAATCAATCAATTACTTGTAACAAAGCATCACTGCCACTACCCATAGGGTGTAAATGGGATGAGTCTTGTTTTGGCGGTTAGATTTATGTAAAATATTTTAAGCTTAGTATAATCTGTTAATCTTGTGTATGCCCAAATTATAAGTTTGACTTGACGTATATTTAAAAAATAAAAAATTTGACCTAAATCTGTTAGCCTATTTAAGCTTACTGAGCATTTAATAATTAAAATAATATTACTTTATTATTCAAAATTATTAAAATAATATAATATGATATATGTTGGTCTATAAACTTGTAAGTTAGGTCTTATAAAAGAAATTCTATTTTACTAAATATAATAGGCCAAAGTAGAGTGATATCTAGCTCATTTATTCCCATACTCATTAGGAATGCCATAGCACAAATCTCCTGTGATCACGAGGTATAAAAAAACCAATATAGATTCTGCTTTAGTGAAGAAGGCAGTCAAATGCTCAGTCATTTTAAAAGAATTAAGTTCTTATTTGATATAATGAAAAGATATAAGAATTATCATTTTTTTAGTAATATTTAATAAAAAACTATCTTTTTCTTTTTTACTTTTTATCTTTTAAAAAATAAATACGCACATAAAATAATATGAAATTAATAAAATACTTCCTAAAGTGATTGTAACATAAAAAATGAGAATCATGGCAAATGATATGATTTGATTTGATTTCTAAAATCTTTAAGATTTCCTTGATGTTAGGATTTTTGTGATGATGTTAAATAAATAGTTTTTTTTGGATATTATGTTAAATAAATATTATGTAAAAGGGGTAAAATGTAAAATAACAAAATAAAATCAATTACATTTTTATAGTTTCAAACATAAAAATTAAATCAATTGATATTCCATTTTGTTTAGATCAAAAGTTTTTTTTCTAAATCAAGCAAAACCTTTTTCAATTCTAGTTAATTCCTAAAGTAACTTCCCCTTTCTTTACCTTTTCTAATCCAAAAGGAAAAACCTTATAAAAATCAAAAGAAAACATTATCCTCCAAACAATATCCTTTTCCATGGATAATTATATTATCAAAAAAGAAATGGTTTTTATATCCATTACTTTCATTTTATTCCGGCTTAGACAGGTGGCGAAATAAAGAGAAAAAGTGGAATAAATCTTATTTATTCAAGTTAAATAATATGACACAATTTTATGCAATTATTTATTACGAAATAAAAACAGATTTTTTATTGATTAATTTAATCTACATAAATTCACCTATAGCTGTCAGCATTTTATATAAATAATTATTTTTTACAAGTATTTGGGTTAATTACGCTTTTGCAATAAAAAAAATGAAAGTTTAATTTCTTTCTTATGTACTAAATTAAAATTTTAATTTTTATAGTTCTTAAATTTTAATAAATTTTTTTTACAGAATGACATACTTCATTTTTTATTTAAATTTAAAATTTAAAACTTTTTTATTTTTATTATACATATTTGTTTATATAATTTCTTTCTATTTAAATTTATGATTTATATAAATTTTTTAATTGGTTATACATGTATATTTAAAATTTTTAGGTTAAATATTTTTTTTTAAAAAATACATGTATATTATTTTAACAGGTTATACATGTATATTTAAAATTTTTATGTTAAAATTTTAAATTTTTTTTGTAAAGTATAAATTATGCCATTACTTATTTCTTCTTTTAAATTTGAAATTTGAAATAATTTTTATCGACTATAAACGTATTTTTTTATAATTTTAAATATTTTATTGTTTAATCTATAATTTTATATTAAATTCAAATTTATTGTATATATCTTTTTCCACTGCATAAGTATTAAATGATGAACTCTTTTCCCACATATCAAGTTCACATAATTTTTCATTTAATTTATTTTCAAATTTCAAATTTATTTTACAATATAAATAATTCTGTTATTTTTCAATTTTTTAATGTTTTTCTTTTTTATTCAGCATTAATAAGGCTAACAATTATCCATGTAAAAAATAGTGGATATATAGCAAAAGAGAAGTATATGACTTTTTACTCATAATATACAACAAAAGAAAAGTAGTGGGACATTAAATGAGTTGTCATTTTTTCTATCATTACAAAGTTAAAAATTCAAATCCAAAATTCAAATTTAAACATGAATTCAAAATTTAGAAGAGTTGAGTTATTATTAATTTGGAAATTCCAATGTGATATGCAGTGGGACATTGAATGAGTTGTCGCTGTGTAGTCGCTGTGTTGTCGGACAAATATCCTTTATGGATATCTATCTGAGTCAATGCTGACTCAGATCTTGGATTGCCCTTTGTTGGGCTTGCTTTTTAATGGGCCCATTATACGGGTCCATAACATGACCATTCCCTCAAAGTATTATAAATCAATTGCACAATCGAAGTGACCAACACTCTAACTCAAAAGTCTCAAACTCATCTACCAAGAAAAAAAAGAAGTCTCAAACTCTGTCCATGCAGTGTAGAGACGAGATGGAGAGAAGAAGAGGAGGGAAAGAAGAAAAATCCTACACGCTTCCACCATCACCATCTCATTCATTGTCATCATCTTCCTCCTCAGATTTTGAGTTCACCGTCATCTCACCCCGCAAATCCTCCACCCCCGCGGATGAACTCTTCTACAAGGGCCATCTCCTCCCTCTCAACCTCTCTGCTCGCATCTCCATGATCTGCGATCTCGTCCTCTCCTCCTCCACCTCCACCATCACCTCCTCCGCCGCTCGCGACTCCACCGCTGTAGTATTCCCTGACCGCGATGACTCTTCTCGTCCCACTTACGTAACAGAGGATGACGACTTCAAGCGCCTTCACAACAAAAAGACCACCACCAATTACTTCTCAAAATTCTCCTCTATTTTTCGCAAACATAAACCCAAAACCCGCCACCCAGAAAGCGTTTCTGGGTCCTCGATGAAACGGACGAGCAACACTGCCAAAGAGGTTATCAGGAAGTATATGAAGAAGGTGAAGCCATTGTACGAGAAGCTGTCACTCAAACAAAGCCGCAGCAACAATAACAACAACAGAAGAGAACAGCGCCGTCCCTAATCACCAAAATAGAGATATCCACGAAGGAAAATTTATGGGAGGAAAGAAACAAAGAGTGTGGTTTCTCATTCTTTATCGGGAAACTTAAGATACCTCTCCGTAGGAAAAGCTTCGTTTCTAACTGTCCTTCATCGATGAGATCATCGCGGAGCCACTCCGGAAGCAGAGTCGCCGGAGGGATATTACCCGGTGACACTTCGATGATGGAAGAGTTGAATAATGCAATACAAGGAGCAATCACACATTGCAAGAACTCTTTCATTCAAAACAAAAATACGGTGATTCACTAATCTATGTACCGAAAAAAGAAGAGGGTTTTGGTTTTTTAATATGCAGATGCAAGGATGATGTTCGGGAATTTTTATTTATTTTTTGGTTGGGGCTTTGTTTCTGTCTCTTTGCCTTAGAATCTGACATGAAAGTGATGTAGAAAACCTGCATATTATTGTTGAATTGAAATTTGAATTCCAAATTTGAATTCAAATCTGTTCTCATTTAATCTTTTCGTTATACGTTTCTATAATAAATTTGTAATTTAATCTTTCCGTCATATATTTCTGTAATAAAGTTGTAATTTAATTTTTCCGTTATACATTGTAAATTGAAAGTTAGAATAGACGTTACTAGCTTATAAATAAATTGATTTAATGTTCATTGTCTACGTGAAATCCAAAGCCTTGGGTAAAAGATGGGTCCAATTTCTCAAGCGAAAGATATACAATTGTACATGCAATGGATGGCAAGCATAACTATGATTAAAAAAAAGAAGCCCGTATATATCACTTAGGTTATTTACCTCGTATAATTAGATGTGAATTCGAGTTTGTGTGAAATTGTCGAGGCGATAAAATTAGAACGTGCATAAGTATTATATAAAAAATAATATTTAATTAAGGGAAAAGTATCTCTCCAGTCACTGGAGATAAAGTTATCTCCAGTGAGCTCAAAATGACGTCATTTTGGGTTATAAGATTAAAAAATTATAATGATAAAGACTAATATAACCCTGCAATATATTAGAATTACAAAAACACCTTGATTTCCGTCCCAAAATGACGTTGTTTTGGCTCACCGGAGATAACTTTATCTCAAGTGACTTGAGAGATCCTTTACCCTTAAATTAATCATAATTAAATACTATAAATTATAAAAATATTAAATAAAGTACAGATGAGGTAGAATCCTTTGACATCAGTGTCAAATTTGAAATTTGACACCTCATCTGAGAGCCTTTAGATAAAAAAAAAATCAATGGTGTCATATGCTTAAAAATAAGAGCCATTGATTTTTTTGATCTAATGGCTCTCAAATGAGATGTCAAATTTCAAATTTGACACTAGTGTCAAAGAATCTACCTCTCTCTCCATATATGTGTGTGTGTGCTTTTTTTTTTTTTTGAAAAAAGACTTCTCCTTTAATAGAAGAAGTCTCATCTTCCGGAGCTAGCCAATCTTTTTTTTTTTTTTTAAGGAGAATCCCATTCCCACTTCTTTTTTTCTCATCTCCAACTATTTCGAGAAGTTGCAAGCTCATATTATTATAGTATTTTTCTATGCGAATAGCTTGAACTTTGGTCTTTCAGCAAGTGAGAAATGATTTATATTGCTTCAAGGCTTGACATTTGGGAACATGAATACAAGAATTGATGTTAACGAATAGAAGTTCAATACTTCAATATAGCATTACTAATGATAATTGAGAAAATGAAAATGAAAATTGATTATTACGAGAGATTGTGAAGTAACAAAGAAGAATTAATAGCTACAATATTTCTTTAAATATTTGCTTACTTAAAAAAAAAAAAAAAAATTAGCAGTCTGGACAATACAAAAGATTTAATTTTTTGTTGTTCTGGTGAAAAATCGAAAAATATGATTTCAGTAAAAAATATGATAATTGTTAATTAAAAAGTGATTTTAAACTTTTAAAACAAAACAAGCTATTAGTCAAATTAAAAAGCCACGAAATGCGTAAATAGTACATAGATTATCTTACATGGGTGTGCTTTTTCTACTGTTACTATCTGCAGTAAGCCCAATACGACGTCGTTTTGAGGCGAAAATCATGGTATTTTTGTAATTTTAATTTATTTCAGGGTTATAATAGTCTTTATATTTGTAATTTTTCAAGATTTCAATACCAAAACGACGTCGTTTTGGGAATAAATGCATATAACTTATTTGCATTAACTGCATAAACATTTTTCCCATCTTGTATTCAATCAATCAATTACTTGTAACAAAGCATCACTGCCACTACCCATAGGGTGTAAATGGGATGAGTCTTGTTTTGGCGGTTAGATTTATGTAAAATATTTTAAGCTTAGTATAATCTGTTAATCTTGTGTATGCCCAAATTATAAGTTTGACTTGACGTATATTTAAAAAATAAAAAATTTGACCTAAATCTGTTAGCCTATTTAAGCTTACTGAGCATTTAATAATTAAAATAATATTACTTTATTATTCAAAATTATTAAAATAATATAATATGATATATGTTGGTCTATAAACTTGTAAGTTAGGTCTTATAAAAGAAATTCTATTTTACTAAATATAATAGGCCAAAGTAGAGTGATATCTAGCTCATTTATTCCCATACTCATTAGGAATGCCATTAAAAGAATTAAGTTCTTATTTGATATAATGAAAAGATATAAGAATTATCATTTTTTTAGTAATATTTAATAAAAAACTATCTTTTTCTTTTTTACTTTTTATCTTTTTGATACACTCTAATCTTCGAATTCGATGATGATGAAGGGGAAGAAGAAGCCATGCCCTCTGTGAAATAACAAGAGACCATAGCAACGTAGAAAATCTGAATATTGTATGTTGAATTGATCCAGAGTATAATATATAAAGAAATACTAAGTCTAAATCTAACCTAAATCTTAATGAAATAAGGAAATAAATCTTTATAAATAATAAAGATATCCTAAAGATATCCTAAATCCTAATGAAATAAGGAAATATATCTTTACAAATAATAAAGATATCCTAAAGATATTCTAATAAAGAGATCTAACCTAAATCCTAATGAAGTAAGGAAATAGATATTTAAAAATAATAAAGATATTCTAATAAAGATATCCTACAGATATTCTTTGTAACAATACCCTATGATGCACGGACACGGACACAGGACACGACACGACATGCCGACACGTTAATTTTAAAAAATATCATTTCGACACGTTGGGACACATTTTGATATTAAATAAAATTTTTAATATATATAATATAATTTATATTTAATACATATAAGAGTTCATAATAAGTTTTATAACCAATCAAATATTTAAATTTCATAACTTAAATATAAATATAAATAATTTTTCGTACTTTGCTAATTTTTCATATCAAATTTCATAATAGAAAAAAATTAATTTATAAATTATTTCTTATATATTTAGTTAACAAAATAAAATTAAGATTAAAAAAAAAAGTGTCCGAGCGTTGACCGCGTGTCGTAAAAAGTTGACTGCGTGTCGGAAAAACGTGTCCGAGCGTTGACCGCGTGTCCCCAAATGTTGACCACGTGTCGCATGCATGTCGGACACATGTCTGACACGCAAATTTTGAAACTATTAACATGTTCGTGCTTTGCTGACAATACCTTCAACCCCTCGTTAGGGTTTTGATCTGAGGTTTAAAGCTTCAAATCATATAAACCCTATGTCCTATGAAGCACCGACACTTCAAAAATCTTAACGTGTCGTGTCCGACACTTCCCGACACTCTCCGACACTCCGACACTCTCCAACACTCTCCGACACTCCAACACGCGTTATAGAAATTCAAAAAAAAATTTAGAGGTTGCGTTGCGTTGAGTTTTTAGTTCCAACTATTAGATTCGTTGGATTATAATTACCATTTTATTGAGTTTAATATAAATATCTGGGATATCTTATATTTCTTTGCAAAATTGATGAATATTATAAGTTTAGTTTCATTTTTTTGTTAAATTATTGAATATTAAATATAATATACACTACATAAATTAAAAATATTATTTAATATCAAAACGTGTCCTAACGTGTCAAAATCTAACATTTTTTAGAATTAACGTGTCGGAGTGTCATGTAGTATCGTGTCACGTGTCCCGTGTCGGTGTCGGTGCTACATAGCCTATGTCTAGTTTTCTTTTTCTTTTTCAAGTTTGATTGTCCTGGTTAACATTTATTCAAAGGGAAAGGGTGAAATTAGGCTGGGCTGGGCCAAGTTTTGTCGTGAAAAGTCCAAGCCTACGTCAGAAATTTTCAATTTGACCTGACCCAGGCCAAGTTTTGTCGTGAAAAGTCCAAGCCTACGTCAGAAATTTTCAATTTGACCTGACCCAAGCCTAGTACGAGTCTAACTGTTAGTCTGGTTTGACCCGTTTACAATAAAAAAAAATGGTCTGGCCTAACCCATTAGCCTGTTATTTTTTAACTTCCATGCACAACCATGAATCAACTTTACAAAATACTCAAATTATATTGCTAAACCAAAAATCATAGTTTCAATGTCCAAACAGAATCATGAATCATAACAAAACTCATACAATATGGATTTAAGTCACTTTCAAAAGCAAAATGCTCAAACTAAATAACATATATTTCATCATATCCAACAAATAAATCCATACTATGTAAATTAAAATAAATATATGAATCCAACAAAAAAATAAATAATACAATATATTCATATATCATGATGCTT
>JAVKPL010008752.1:0-34806 GCA_032173675.1 Gastrolobium villosum | reverse complement strand
TGGTAGATAATATGCAATTCTTTGAAGGATCCTCAAGAAGTTGATGAGTCTTCCTTAATCTTAGTGGGATATCAGAATCTAATTCCATTTAAATTTTTTGTATACAAAAAATTATTTCTGTTTTGCAAGAGTCAATTTTATTAAATTATTTTCTCTCTTTTCACAATGAAATTCATTTATTTTAATGTGATTTTGAAAAAAAAAATCTACATCAATATTTTTCTCTTTTTTATGTTTTTTGTATTTGGTAGGAAATTTTTTATTACCTTTATGATCCTACCCGACTCAAATTCATATTACTTTATGTCGATTGACAATTAGATACCGGATGATCTAAACAAAAAAGTATGCTTTATCAATAAATTAAAAAATGATTATTTTTAATTTTTTTATTATCTAAACATGCACTTAATTAACAAAGATTAAGTATTTTAAATTTTAAAAATTACAATTATTAGAATAATATCATAATTACTACAATATCAGAAGATTTAGTTATACAATAATAATTATGAAAATATCATAGTCCAAAAAAAAAAAAAACCATTTATCCCTACTCATTCAGCGTTTGTTCAGTTCACCATGGAGGTTGAGAACCTTTGTCCTTACCGTACAAACATATATTGCCCATCACCATGGGCAATAAAATCTGTATGTCGCTTGTGCCAGAAAAAAATCCATATGAATTATTTTCTGTTTGTCTTTTTTCTTTTAGATGTTGTCGTTACACACATTCACATGCAATACGACTAAGGCTTATAGAACAAATACATATATTTGAGGCAGTGAACTCTACCACATTTTTAAAATTGTCATAAGTTCTTAACTTTATTTTTATTAACAATGAATCTAATCCTCATAAAAATCTTACTTTATAACCTAATATCTTTATTCTAATTCTGGCGTGCAACAAGATATTTATCCTGTCCCATATTACTAATTAATATGGGTCATTATACATATGTTGTTATACATATATAACTTTAATTATATTTTTCGTAATATAACTGATATAGTACGCATTGAATAATATATAATAATAAAAAATCTAACTCTAAAATAAAAGGTAATAATAACCCAAAAAGGTATGATTAATTCAAAGAAAGCACCTAAAAATCTCTTATTAGCTATTGAAGTTGGAAAATTAAAATTTACTCAAATGCGCCCAAAGATGCTAAACAACCAAATTATATTAAGATTTGTTTACATCAACTTATTTCTTGGCACTTGTTGCGGACTTGTGGTAATTGACACTGCCATTTTAGCTTCCCATTCCATGGCTCAGGCTTGAGTGGTTAGTTGGATTTCTCATTCTTCTACCCTTATATTGCAAATAAGAAAGATAGTTCTGCATTTTAATTAGTTTTCATACTTAATTTATCAAACTCGTAATTCCGTAATTATAGAGACTCTAATCTCATATAAGAACTGTTTGAACCCAACAACTTGATCTGTTGAGTAACGGGTTTTAATAATTTTATATTATATCTCTTTTAACATTTATTATAATTGGCTACAATATGTTCCTACTATAAATATGATTACAATCAACCATTTATGTATGTAAGCAAAATCATATATGGATGACCTTTTTTTTTTTTTGGATACAATATATGAATGACCTTTATTCCCCGTTAAGTCACGACACCACCAACTACAAATCAAAGAAACCCAACCTAATTTATGTTATCCTTATGGGTTTAATTTTGACTTTATAAGCCAACCCTCTCTATGAACCGAGGTCACACGTGCAGAAGTTTCACGCAACCCCATGAAAACTCTCTCATTGACAATAAGACGTAGTTTTGGTAGAAAACAAACAAAACTAAAGCGTTCCTAGTCTTTGCCTGCTTAACTACCACATAATTGACGCGTAAATTATTTAAGCATTTTGACATTTAATAATTAGTTCCTCTATTTTTTTCCCGAAATTTATTTGATAGAGATTACGTATATAAATGTAAAATGCCATTATAAAAAATGACATATATAGCTAGATAGTATCGAGAAGATTTGAACAGCTTACAATCAAAAGATCCAGATGATTGATATTTGTTTCATGTACAGAGTGTTGACTATAATTTTGCTAGAGTTATTATTATTATTATTATTACTATTATTATTATTATTATTATTATTATTATTTTAAAATTTTCCATAGATTAACAGATCCTGACTAATTCCGTTCGAACTGGATCATCATCAGTACGTTAAAATTATTCTTACTAAATTTTTAACACAACTTCGTACTTGGTGGTTTATTATATTCATGGATGTGCTTAAGAATCAAGTCATAGATTTTTACTACATCAATGGGGGGAAATAGAAGTTGAAAGTTGAATGTATAGGTGCTTTCAATGTGAGGTATGTGCCTACTTCCAATGTCAAAATAATTTCCTGAAGAAAGATGTCTTCGCACTGCCATTACAAGTATGTCAAAATTGCTGCAAGGGCGTCACTTGTTCTCCAAAGCAGAAAAGATTAGAAGAACATTTGTCAAAGAACTTGGGATACACCACCCCAAAAGCTAGCTCAAAGGGTGGGAGTGCCCAAGGCCTTATAAACTCTACATTAGTTGCTCATACAACCAATATGGGACTATATATCTCAACACGCCTCGTCACACAAGAGCTCTTTGGACTTGAAGCGTGGATTATACACAGGCCCAATTTTTGGTTTACCTTTTGTGCTTTTTGTTTTAATTTCACTTTTAAAGTGGAGGACGGTGAGGCTCTGATACCATGTCAAAGAACCTTGAGATACACCACCCAAAGCTAGCTCAGAGGGTGAATTAAAGTGCTCAAGGCCTTATAAATGTCACATAATTAGTTGCTCATACAACCAATGTGGGACTATATATCTCAACAATATTCGCTACTTGAAATGTCAGCCATGAGGGGAACACTTGAAAGATAATTTAGTTTTTAGACAAAGTTCAGGGGTCTGATCATAACCTGGGTCCGTTTTATTAATTTTGTAATTAACTCCAGTTTCATATATGCTAAAATTGAAGAACCCCAAAAGGTGTTTCTTATATTATAAAAAGAATAAAAATAAAAAAGCTTTTCTGTATTGAAAATAAATGTCACCCAAAAGATAAGACCACTTGGAATGTCATGCTAGCCATAAGCAAAACACTTAAAAGATAGTTCATTTTTTAGACAAAGTTGAGGTGTTCGAGAATTTAGTCCATTAACTCAAAAGAAGATTTGTTTTGTTATTGACTTAAGTCCCACATGCCAGCCAATTCCTCGGGATTTGGAAATTAAACTGTTCTTTTCATTACACTATTTTTTGCATAAAAAATAATTATTGTTACAATCAACCATAAGCTATATTTTCAAAGAGGTTCATATATAGTCTGTGCCGTGGAGTGCAAGAAATTAACTGCGATAATTCTATTTATGCAATTAATATTATAAATGGTTCTTTAATCGTAAGCCAATCAACTGTGTATAAAACGATGACCTTTGTTCCACCTGAAGTTACGTCTAACACCAACTGCAAATCAAAGAAATCTCCAACCTAATTTATGTTATCCTCATCATCCAAAAAAAACAAAAAAGTTATGTTATCTTGGGGTTTAGTTTGGACTTTATGAATGGCACGTGCAGAAGTTAACGATTGGTTTTCACTTACGGAACCCTAGCATCATTGTATCATTGACTACAGGCTCTCAGGCAGTAAGGTTGGTAGAAGGAAACAAATCTACAATGTACATAGTCTTTGCATATTTAACTACCAAATTACAATTTACGGAAAAGTTATTTAAGAATTCTGACCTTTCTTCTAAAATATAATATATATTCCCTAGCTAACATATATAGATCAAAGGAAAAAAAGAGAGTGTAACTTACCTATTAGGAGTTCTTGGTACTTTTGAATAACGTGACATAAACTAATGAATTTAGTTAAATAAATGTTAATTGCATCATGCTTGTGAGTGAATAAATGGTTAGTAAACCGGTTACAAAAAAAGAAAAAGAAAGATAGGTTAGATAACTCATAGTTAAAGATTGACAAATAAGTTATTAATTCAATTTGACAACATCGGTTAATTCAATATAGCGTACCTGGTGCATAGTATGCATTGTAAAAGAATATAAGTCTTTGTCTTAAATCTTCTCATTTTTCTATAGTTTCCTTTTTTCTTTCTTTTTTATTTTTTCTATTTATTTTTATTTATATTTCTTTTTGGTATAACATGGGATACCTCTAGGTTATACCAAAAAAATAAATAATTGCATACTAATTAAATTGTTGTTAAAAAAACTTAGTTATAAATGAAAATAATTATGCGATAAATTATACTTAGAACCAGTTTCCTTTTCAATCATTTCTATTATCGTTACATCAAAATTAAATCAACAATTTTTACTTGATGTCATTTTATAATTATTAATTTGATTTTAATTTAACAATAACAAAAAAATGATTATAAGAGAAAATTGGTTGTAAGTATTATTTCAATAAGTATAGATTTATAGTTGACTTATTTGCTATTAATATATTCAAATTATTATTATTGTTGTTGTTTTATTAATTTTTATCTTCTAAGGTCTCGTTTTTGGACAAGATATGATAATTAAGATAGATGGATAAGAGTAAAAAAGAAGTCTCGTAAACTTATATCTTATCCAATTTTTGATGCGATTTAGATAGATAATATGATATGTTATAAAAAAGGAAGGATATACTTATTACCACAAAAGTTTACCACTATTTTAACAACCAATTAATTGAATCACCATTGATTTCCATCAAACTCAATGTTGTTGAAATCGAGATCTTAAGTAAAATCGGAAGGAGATTTAAAAATCGTAAAACATAAAATCGTAAGATAAAAAAATCATAAAAGCGTTTGGAATATTAGTAAAATCGTTTTGATACAAAAAAAATCGTAAAAACGTAAAATCATAGTGATAAATCGAGATTTTAACAACCACGGTCAAACTAATGATTATAATTTATTAGGTCATTTTTATTACTTAATTATTAATTCTCAATAAATCTAATAAATTTTAATTATTAGATTGAAGGAAATCAATGATAATTAGATTGATTATTGTAACAGCCCGTGTTAACCCGGTCTGTTAACACACTATCGTATTAAGCCACGCTTAATTAAAATGCGGAATAACTTTTTCTTTAATTCAATTATGACGTCATTAACTTAGCCAACTTGATTACTTAATCATTTTCATAAAAATACTGCCTGTATGTAAATTGCAAAACATCTAACTGGAATACCTCATATATAAATATAGGTGAGTATCTAAGGCCACAGGACTACAACACGTAGCCTGGGTCAAAATCCTGATACTTTATTTACAACATT
The DNA here is from genome assembly GCA_032173675.1 of Gastrolobium villosum. NCBI lineage: Eukaryota > Viridiplantae > Streptophyta > Magnoliopsida > Fabales > Fabaceae > Gastrolobium > Gastrolobium villosum. Next base: position 29,468 of record JAVKPL010008752.1, on the reverse strand, counting down.
AGATAAAAGAAAGTAACACAATCATGTGGCATGGACAAACCCCATGCTCACCAAATAAGGCAACAATGCCCAATAACAGTCATAACATAAACTCAGCAGAAAACATAAACAACAGTAGGAAACATAATAGCAGTCAGCATATCATCAATCAGCTCAACTCTGGCCTCCTGCCACCTGAGCCCTCAACATTACCTGATCCTGAAATAAGCGTCCCCAAACGTGGGGTGAGATCTCTAACAAGAAATCTCAGTAAGACAAGGGGTCCTCAAGGAGTCTCCACCCCAAGCTCACTTACATGTGTAATATAAGTTCTAAAACAGTATTTACAATATAAGTTCCAAAACTATGCGATGCAGCAATTAATCATGTCATGTGTGCATATCAAATCTACTGGCCAGAGAAATGTAGGAATACGTCTATGCCTACATGAGTACCAGGACGCTACCTGTACCTCACCACAGCCTCACCATCTTGTATGTACTACATACTCAGGCTTACCGTATAGGTGGACACCACATGCATATCATAATAGCTCATTACATATAAACAGCTCAACAGCATTTCAAAATAATCAAAGCAAGTAACACAGCATGCATAAACCCATCCCCATGGGACATGGTGGAACATCAAAATGGCTAAACCGAGGACACGAAAGCTTACCTTGCAAGCTAGCTATCCAAGCCAAGAGTCCAACCACTCACTAGTCCTCAACCAGCAGTATCACAATCTGGTATGGACCATTTATCAAGTCAATATTAATGCATCTCAAGCATACAACTTTAAAGACTACGCCTTTCTTTTACGTTTTACGTCTTAAGGCTTCCAACAAAGCCATAAGCCCTTAATCATGTGATTCTGACTTAGTTCTTTTATCACAGAAGTTCAACTTCCTTAAACTAGGGTCCACACACACCCCATAGCTTACTGTTCATATAGTGAAGCTACTGGCTGCGCAGAACCCAGGATATCCGGATATCAGAAGGGGCATATCCGGATATGTCATATCCGGATATCACACTGGACATATCCGGATATGTCATATCCGGATACCCAGATCCCATATCCGGATATCAATATCCGGATACCATATCCGGATACTGATATCCGGATATCTGTTCGACAGATATCCGGATATCTCACGACAGAATGCAGTTTCTGCATTTCGTGAATATCCATCCCAAAGATCCAACTTTTAACACATGTACACGTTAAAGCATGCATCTTTAAGCATATACAAGTTCATTTAGGTGTTGGTTACTTCATTTTATCTTTTTACATGTCAAGACACCAACTTTAAGCATTAAACTTAAGATCAAAGGTGTAGAACACTTACCCCAAGCTTTGAGCAGCCAACAATGGTGCTCTTGGAGCTCACAAGGTTCCTCAACTCAGGCCAAACAAGGGTGCACGAAAATGGTGCACAAGACTTGGTCTTTCCACCCAAAGGTTGCTTCTTGGAGCTTCCACTACCAAGGAAACACACACAACTCCCACTCACACAACTCACACTACAACCAACCCTCAAGAATACACTCAACAGTGGCTGAGTGTGCAGCAAGCACCTCCTCACACCCTCACAACCCACCCTACTATGTGTTTGTAAGAAGAAGAGAGGAAGAAACAAAGAGGGATTGATCCAAGGCTCAAGAATGGTGAAGGAGAGCAATGAAACAGTGAATGCTCCCTTCAGCCACCAAAGTCTCACGTAGGATCAAGATGCTGCCTAGGGTTTTGTGCTAAGTGGGTCTATTTATAGGCCCAAGCACTAACCGCGCAGTATTAGCCTTAATCGCAAAGTAAAAGATATTGATCCCAAACTTCGGATTCTAGACCTACGCATTTTTCTAAGATTTGTCATATTTTTATTTTATTTTTCGGAGCACCTTTCCGGTACGCGCTTTTCCATAGCCAGTATCAGTTCTGGCATCAGATTACGTCATTTTGACTTGAAACTTGTTTTACAAGTCCTACATAATATTCTAGTAATTATCATGCATTCGTTATAATTTTCCGGGATACTTTTCCGGTACGCATTTATACCGAGTAGCAGAACCGGTATCTGCGCTTTTCTTCCGAAAAGCGACTTTCAGCATTTTTACTCACTCAATATAATTATCTAAGCCCATTAATAATTATTAGGGTCAATTATGGAATTATTTCCTAATTATCATAATTAACTTACTAATTACCTTAATTAGCGGTGCCGGTTCTTACATTCACCCCACCTTTTTAAGGATTTTGTCCTCAAAATCAGAAACATACCTGTCTCGAAAGTCGGGATACTGTCGGAGAAGCTCATCCTCTCGCTCCCACGTGCACTCCTCAGGAGTTCTTCCTGACCATTGCACCTTGACCATCGGAATGATCTTGCTCCTCAACTGCTTCTCGCCACGATCGAGGATCTTGAGTGGTCCGACGGGAGTCTTTAGGTTCTCCCGAACCTCCACATCATCCGGCTGCACCACGTGCGAAGGGTCTGCTATGTATTTTCGAAGCTGAGACACGTGAAACACGTCGTGGATGTTGGCGAGGTTCGGAGGTAAGGCGAGTCGATAGGCAACTGGTCCTACTCTACCAAGGATCTGGTAGGGCCCTATGAATCGCGGGCTCAACTTCCTCACGCCGAGTGCCCGTCCAACACCGGTGACAGGTGAAAGTTTCACAAACACGTGCTCACCCTCACTGAACTCCAGTGGTCGATGCTTGACATCATAGTAGCTCTTCTGACGATTCTGCGCCTGCTTCAACTTTTCCCTGATCATCTGGATCTGTAGGGTAGTATCTTGAACAAAGTCCAAGCCGAAAAGCTCTTTATCTCCAACCTCAGACCAGCAAGTAGGAGTCCGACACCTCCTACCATACAGCGCCTCATAGGGTGCCATGCCCAGACTAGCATGAAAACTGTTGTTGTATGAAAATTCAACCAACGGAAGGTACCTATCCCATGCAGAACCCTGCTCCAACGTGCAAGCTCTCAACATGTCCTCCAATGTCTGGATGGTCCGCTCAGTCTGTCCGTCAGTCTGAGGGTGATAGGCGGTACTCAATCTCAACTGCGTACCAAAAGCCTCCTGCAGCGCCTCCCAGAACCGGGATGTGAACTTCGGGTCCCTATCACTGATGATACTCTCGGGCACCCCGTGAAGCCTCACAATCTCGCGGACATATAGCTTGGCCAACTGCTCTGTAGTGAAGCTCACCTTCACTGGAAGAAAATGGGCAGACTTGGTCAATCTGTCCACTATGACCCAGATAGAGTCACATCCAGCCTGAGTTTTGGGCAATCCCACCACGAAGTCCATGGAAATACTCTCCCACTTCCACTGTGGAATCTCCAGAGGTTGAAGTTTACCAGACGGTTTCTGGTGCTCGATCTTTACTTTCTGGCAAATAAGACATTTGGACACGTAGACCGCTATGTCCTTCTTCATGCCCGGCCACCAAAAATTCCTTTTTAAGTCCTGATACATCTTCGTAGCACCAGGGTGGATAGTGAACCGGCCCTTATGAGCCTCTGCCATAACCTCTTCGGTCAATGGCCCTCGAGGAATAACGATCCTCTTCTGGAACAGCAATAAACCATCATCATTCCAAGACACACCGTCCTGGTTCTTCACATAATCGAGGCACTCTCTTTGCACTTGCGCCTCTTTGATCTTTTCCATCAGCTCATTAATCACCTCTGCTGTTTCTAACTCAAGCAGTGCACCCCCAAACAAGGAGTTCACTCTCAAGTCTCTGAACTTCTCGATCACCTCGTAGTCGTTCATCATTAAACTGGATAAGCTCACGGATTTCCGACTCAAGGCATCGGCTACCACATTGGCCTTGCCAGGATGGTACCTCAACTCAAAGTCGTAGTCCTTCAAGAACTCCATCCATCTTCGCTGTCTCATGTTCAACTCCTTCTGGTCAAACAGATACTTCAGGCTCTTGTGATCACTGAATACAGCAAACTTCATGCCAAACAGGTAATGCCTCCAAATCTTGAAAGCAAAAACGATGGCTGCCAACTCCAAATCGTGAGTCGGGTAGTTCTCCTCATGAGGTTTTAACTGTCTTGAAGCGTAAGCAACCGCTTTCCCTTTCTGCATCAGCACACAGCCAAGTCCTTTGCCAGAGGCATCGCAGTATAACTCGAATTGCTCCGCAGGATCAGGAAGGACTAACACAGGAGCAGTAGTCAGTCTCTCCTTCAACTCCTGGAAACACTCCTCACACTCATGTGTCCACACGAATGGAGTCTCCTTTCGGGTAAGGCGAGTCATCGGTAGCACCATCTTGGAGAATCCCTCGATGAACCTCCGATAGTAGCCTGCCAAACCCAAGAAGCTTCTCACTTCTGTAACCGTCTTGGGCCTCTCCCAATCCATCACGGCCTCAATCTTGTTAGGATCAACTGCAACTCCATTAGCAGAAATCACATGACCCAGAAATTTCACCGCCTTGAGCCAGAACTCACATTTCGACGGCTTAGCATAAAGCTTTTTCTCTTTTAGCACTTGCAACACAATCTTCAAGTGCTCGGTATGCTCCTCCTCCGTCTTGGAGTAGATCAAGATGTCGTCAATGAAGACGATCACAAACTGATCCAGGTACGGCTGGAAAATTCTGTTCATGTAGTCCATAAACACTGCGGGTGCATTGGTGAGTCCAAACGGGATCACCAAGTACTCGTAGTGCCCGTACCTCGAGCGAAATGCTGTCTTTGGGACATCCTCCGGCTTTACCCGTATCTGATGATAACCGGACCGAAGATCAATCTTGGAATACACACAAGCACCCCTGAGCTGATCCAGCAAATCATCAATGCGTGGAAGAGGATACTTGTTCTTGATTGTCACCTTGTTCAACTGTCTGTAGTCGGTGCACAACCGCATGGTCCCATCTTTCTTTTTCACAAATATGACCGGTGCTCCCCAGGGAGACACACTCGGCCGAATAAAATCTTTTGCTGAAAGCTCCTCGATATGCTTCTTCAGCTCCGCCAACTCTGGTGGCGACATCCGGTATGGAGCCAACGAGATAGGCCCCACACCAGGCAATAAGTCGATGGAGAACTCTATCTCCCTCTGTGGTGGAAACTCAGGAATCTCCTCAGGAAACACCTCGAGGAACTCCTTCACCACAGGAATGCCAGTGAGATCCTCCTGTGTCCCACTCACCAAACCTCCCAACATGACATAGCCAAATGCCCCTGCTCTCAAGGCCCTCCTCGCCTGCAGGACTGAAATAAACGGTGAGGAACTGGCTGTGGACCCACCCGGAGACATCACCACTTTCTTGGCACAACAGTCAATCATTGCACAGTTTCTGGACAACCAATCCATGCCCAGAATAATTTGAAGGTTGGCCATCGGTAATCCTATCAGATCTACCAAGAAGTCACGGCCATCCCACTGAAACGCTACATCGCGATGAACAGTGGAGGTCAAACATTTCTCTCCGGTGGCGGTGGTAACCCGCATCGGTGGAGAAAGCACATCACTGGGCAACTCAAGCCCCACAGCAATAGGGGTAGCAACAAAAGAGTGCGTTGCCCCGGAATCAAACAAAACATCAACAGTTGATCCACCAATGGTAACAGTACCTCTGACCAGGTTCGGAGCTCTGTCCGACTGCTGACGATCCAACGTATACACACGCCCCGTGGTAGGTGGCACGGCTGGTGCCCCAGTAGGAACCATCTGCAAAGGCACAGCCTGCACTGCAGCAACTCTCGCCGTCGGGCAATCTCTGGAATAGTGGCCCTCCTTGCCACACTGGAAGCATATCAACTGTCCGGTAGAGCACGGCCCAAAATGTGACTTCCCGCATCCCGAACATCTGGGAGCAGGAGGTCTAGCTGTGTTCCCCGGAGCGGCAGTCTTTCTGAACTGGTTTGGCGCTTGCTTAGCCGCCATCTGCTTGCCCTTGCCCTTGTTCGCAAAATTTTTACTCTTCCAGGGAGTGGAACCGCCGGTGCTCTGTGGTACCTCCATTTTGGCCTTCTTGGCCTTACTCGTGCGGTAGAAGTCCTCAATATCACGACACTGCTGGACCAGTGTCCCAAAATCTCTGGATGCAGACCCAGCTAAGTAACCAGCAATATCCTCATTAAGTCCCCTGCGGAACTTAGCAGCCAAGTATGTAGGAGTAGGCCTCGCCATCCTGAAGTGTGAAAACTTCACCAGCTCATTAAACTTGGCCAGGTACTCGTCAACAGACAACGAGCCCTGAACCAACCGGTCAAACTCCCCCTGCTTCCTCTCCTGTGAGTCATAAGGGAAGTACTGACCCAAGAAGCTCTCCTCGAAGAATGGCCACGTCATCACATGACCCTGCATCTCGTAGACCTGAGAAAGGTTGGTCCACCACTCATGGGCCTCGCCCTCCAGCATATAAGTGGCGAACAACAGCTTCTGCGGATCGGTGCACTGCATGATCCGGAAAATCTTGTCTAGCGCCTGAAGCCATCTAGCAGCAGCAATGGGATCATACGATCCGTCGAATGAAGGTGGCTTGTGCTTGCGGAAAGCATTCAGCCGGCGATCGATCTCGTCACGATCCTCAGCAAGTACGGGGATAGTCTGCATGGCCCCCGTCAAGTGACTACCCTCACCCATCTGGCTCTGGGAGTCCTCCTGTTGACTAGGCGGAGGTGGAGGCGGTGGCGGCGGTGGAGGTGGCGGAGGACCCTGGCCCGCAGCGGGACCAGCCCTCAGCTCCTCCAACATGACCCTCATCATCGTCATGTTGGCCATCCGGTTCTCCTCCAGAACCTCTGCCGTGGTTTGCCGGTTCGCATCTCGTATAGCGTCCAGCATCGCCCGGTTTGCCAGCCTCGTGGCTTCCTGGTCGGCTAGTCGGGCCGCCTGCATCTCAGCTAATGCAGCCAGGATAGGATCCGATTGATCCTCGCTCGTACTCGTGTTCCTCCTGGGTGGCACCATGACTCTGCACAAGTTACACAAAGAATGAGTTGATCAGGCCCACGCCATGTGGTCACATATGCATTATCGTAACACACACCAGTTAGAGAGAACGCAAAGTAGACACGCAACGACACATCCTAAGTTTTTGCAATACATACAGGCTTTTCCCTAGAAAGTGCTCTGATACCATAAAATGTAACAGCCCGTGTTAACCCGGTCTGTTAACACACTATCGTATTAAGCCATGCTTAATTAAAATGCGGAATAACTTTTTCTTTAATTCAATTATGACGTCATTAACTTAGCCAACTTGATTACTTAATCATTTTCATAAAAATACTGCCTGTATGTAAATTGCAAAACATCTAACTGGAATACCTCATATATAAATATAGGTGAGTATCTAAGGCCACAGGACTACAACACGTAGCCTGGGTCAAAATCCTGATACTTTATTTACAACATTAGATAAAAGAAAGTAACACAATCATGTGGCATGGACAAACCCCATGCTCACCAAATAAGGCAACAATGCCCAATAACAGTCATAACATAAACTCAGCAGAAAACATAAACAACAGTAGGAAACATAATAGCAGTCAGCATATCATCAATCAGCTCAACTCTGGCCTCCTGCCACCTGAGCCCTCAACATTACCTGATCCTGAAATAAGCGTCCCCAAACGTGGGGTGAGATCTCTAACAAGAAATCTCAGTAAGACAAGGGGTCCTCAAGGAGTCTCCACCCCAAGCTCACTTACATGTGTAATATAAGTTCTAAAACAGTATTTACAATATAAGTTCCAAAACTATGCGATGCAGCAATTAATCATGTCATGTGTGCATATCAAATCTACTGGCCAGAGAAATGTAGGAATACGTCTATGCCTACATGAGTACCAGGACGCTACCTGTACCTCACCACAGCCTCACCATCTTGTATGTACTACATACTCAGGCTTACCGTATAGGTGGACACCACATGCATATCATAATAGCTCATTACATATAAACAGCTCAACAGCATTTCAAAATAATCAAAGCATGTAACACAGCATGCATAAACCCATCCCCATGTGACATGGTGGAACATCAAAATGGCTAAACCGAGGACACGAAAGCTTACCTTGCAAGCTAGCTATCCAAGCCAAGAGTCCAACCACTCACTAGTCCTCAACCAGCAGTATCACAATCTGGTATGGACCATTTATCAAGTCAATATTAATGCATCTCAAGCATACAACTTTAAAGACTACGCCTTTCTTTTACGTTTTACGTCTTAAGGCTTCCAACAAAGCCATAAGCCCTTAATCATGTGATTCTGACTTAGTTCTTTTATCACAGAAGTTCAACTTCCTTAAACTAGGGTCCACACACACCCCATAGCTTACTGTTCATACAGTGAAGCTACTGGCTGCGCAGAACCCAGGATATCCGGATATCAGAAGGGGCATATCCGGATATGTCATATCCGGATATCACACTGGACATATCCGGATATGTCATATCCGGATACCCAGATCCCATATCCGGATATCAATATCCGGATACCATATCCGGATACTGATATCCGGATATCTGTTCGACAGATATCCGGATATCTCACGACAGAATGCAGTTTCTGCATTTCGTGAATATCCATCCCAAAGATCCAACTTTTAACACATGTACACGTTAAAGCATGCATCTTTAAGCATATACAAGTTCATTTAGGTGTTGGTTACTTCATTTTATCTTTTTACATGTCAAGACACCAACTTTAAGCATTAAACTTAAGATCAAAGGTGTAGAACACTTACCCCAAGCTTTGAGCAGCCAACAATGGTGCTCTTGGAGCTCACAAGGTTCCTCAACTCAGGCCAAACAAGGGTGCACGAAAATGGTGCACAAGACTTGGTCTTTCCACCCAAAGGTTGCTTCTTGGAGCTTCCACTACCAAGGAAACACACACAACTCCCACTCACACAACTCACACTACAACCAACCCTCAAGAATACACTCAACAGTGGCTGAGTGTGCAGCAAGCACCTCCTCACACCCTCACAACCCACCCTACTATGTGTTTGTAAGAAGAAGAGAGGAAGAAACAAAGAGGGATTGATCCAAGGCTCAAGAATGGTGAAGGAGAGCAATGAAACAGTGAATGCTCCCTTCAGCCACCAAAGTCTCACGTAGGATCAAGATGCTGCCTAGGGTTTTGTGCTAAGTGGGTCTATTTATAGGCCCAAGCACTAACCGCGCAGTATTAGCCTTAATCGCAAAGTAAAAGATATTGATCCCAAACTTCGGATTCTAGACCTACGCATTTTTCTAAGATTTGTCATATTTTTATTTTATTTTTCGGAGCACCTTTCCGGTACGCGCTTTTCCATAGCCAGTATCAGTTCTGGCATCAGATTACGTCATTTTGACTTGAAACTTGTTTTACAAGTCCTACATAATATTCTAGTAATTATCATGCATTCGTTATAATTTTCCGGGATACTTTTCCGGTACGCATTTATACCGAGTAGCAGAACCGGTATCTGCGCTTTTCTTCCGAAAAGCGACTTTCAGCATTTTTACTCACTCAATATAATTATCTAAGCCCATTAATAATTATTAGGGTCAATTATGGAATTATTTCCTAATTATCATAATTAACTTACTAATTACCTTAATTAGCGGTGCCGGTTCTTACAATTATAAGGGTAATAAACTTTTATACTGATAAGTATATCCTACCCTGTTATCGAATCATATGCTTTAGGTGAGACACTTAATGTCAACATATGATATAAATAGACAAAAAATCTTGTATAATATAATTTCATATGACTTTTTAAAACTAATGTGTAAATTATTTTTTTACTTATTTATATACACTATATAATTCTTAATTTTAATTATTTAAAAAATTATAAATGCTAAAATTTTCAAGAAAATATATTAAAACAAATAAAATAACTTGCAAAAAATTTTAAAGTCAAAAATCATTTCTTTACTAAATAATTTTTGAATTGATGGTCAATATTTAATTTTGTATGCAACATAATTTGTAAAAGATTCATATAGAAAAGAGAAATATTACTCTTATTTCATACGAGGTAATTTATTTCATTTTCTCTCATCTCAATTTTTACATCCCATTTTTTTTTTATTTAATGGTGGGACCCACTCATTTTCTTTCTTCCATATAAAATAACTATCTTATGTGGAAGGAGATTAATAAAACGCTAGGGAAAAAATTCAATTTGGATTATAGTGTAGGAAATTTGTTGCTCCCTGCAACATTAATCTTTTTGCTAAGCGCTGGCGTGTGGCGTAGGTGGTGTTCTTGGCAGGTGGCTAGTGGCAGACTGGCAGTCATATAGGGTTACTTTTGGGAGAAGAGTAATTTCATATCATATTTTATTGGATCCTTATCCCAAGTCCTCCCATAAAATATCTTATAAGGTTGCAAGGTTGCAGGTGGAATAAAATAAGGATTTTATTTTTACCAAAAAAAAATAAATAAGGATTTTATAATTCTCATTTAACATGAGAATTAAATTTTTTCTATACACCATTCGATTTTCGTGCTGATATGGGTCTCACATATAATTTTTTTTAACACATGAATTCCACATATTTTTTATTTCTACAACATGAAATTTCAATTCTCGTTCAACATGAGAATTATAAAACTCATAAAATAAATCAATAGGATAAACATGAACTAGAACATGAAATGATAATTTATTATATAATATTGCCATTATCCTGCCAAACATAAGTCGTTAGGTGAAGTTAAAAAAAAAAAAACAAAATCTAATTTCCTAAAATGGCAGATCACAAATTAAAAAAAAATGAAAAAATGAAATATTTATTTCTTTGACTAAACTTTTTAAGTTAGCTAAAGGAGAAGGAGCGCAAGCAACGGAGTCAATAGAGATATTCTCAATTTCTCATTACTATTTTATAGTCATTATTTGAGCAAACTAGGACATGGAATCCTAAGCAAGGCGTGGTTTTGCTTGCTTGTTCTCTCTCAACACGCTTTTCTCCAGCTGTCCCGTGCATTAATTGACTATATATATTTGGATGAGGGTTTTTTTTGTAACATATCCACGGGATGATGACCTAATCATCATGGCCTTTTTTGTCAAAGAAATATTCACAAAAATATTTAAAATAACCGAAATGGAGTATTCAGTTCATTTATCCTTAACCCTCAATTCGGAGGTTTAAGAAAATTCCCACGATTTCGTCAATTTTGCAGAACTTATGTCTTCTCTAGGGAGATACTTTTACTTATTAATTATAGAAATTTCTCTAAATGACACTGAGTAAAAACTTGCCTTAAAACAATAATCTATCGCTATTGAAGGTTATTGACCAACGTAATTTGTTAAGATTCTAGCAGGTTATGGTTTATAACCATGTGTTAGTCGAGGGTCAACAGAAAAATCTAAGAAATTATTTCTTTTTGAGTAATTTACTGCAATAAATATTATTACATGGATTGAGAGCTTTAATTTGACATAAGTATCAAATTTTAAATCATAAACATTGATTTTCGCCAATTAACGGTTATCATTTATTAAAAATTAATAATTAATTAATAAGTTTAATTTTCAATAAATGATAATAATTTTTAAAATAAACAAAAACTTTTAAAATAATTTTTTGAAATATTATGCTTTTTTGTTTTTGCCTGAGACTCTCAATATTTAAAATTCAGTCACAATTAATTTGAGTGGTGTTGGGTAGACACATTGAGGAGGGACAAAACTCTCACAATAGTTATTATTTTTTTATTTTTTTGGGTAACAAGATCCGAATTCTAAACTCTACTTAAAAATAACCAAATTCTGTGCAACTTAATTAAAGAAATGGTGTCTACTAAAAAAAAAAATTAAACAAATGGTTATCAGTGAAGAATCATGGTTAGAAATAATAAAAAAAAATCAGAAAAACTAATCATGATTACTCAGTTATTTTTGTCAATAATCCCAAAATCGGTTTTTGAAATTAATTAATTTTTTTTATAAAAATTGAAAATTATACACCAATAATATCCCAACAAAATCATTGATGACCCTTTCTATCCGGCACTGCTAGAAACACTCATTAGTTTTTCGGTTTTCAATGAATTATTCGTTGATAATACGTTGGAAGACCACTTCCACAGAGAAAAAATTGTCAGAATTATGATACATTCTTTTATTGTAGTGATTCCAATGGACCCCAAACCGTGTTTCAAATCTGTGTAGTGTAGGTGTAACTATCCTAACTAGACCAGGACATAACTATAAAAATCTCCCTAATGTTGCTCCTCATGTTATGGTCCATGTTAGGTGTGATTTGCTTGCGGTCTGAAGCAAGCAATTCCCAAAATAATTATATTTTATTGTTTAAATAAAATTAATTTTAAAAGCATTACAAATTTACAATATTGTTTTAACTAATTAAATTATACTTTCATGGTTTTTGTTTTAAATCATAAAATAGCATCTTTTAACTTATCTTAAATTGTATGCTTTATTCTTTGTCACTTCTTCTATATATATAGTACTCATGAACATATAATAATTAGATACAAAAATTATTGAAAATTAAATTTACAATCTACTCCACTCTATTAAATAAGAATTTGTAAATAATGAAGAGGGACTACCTTCCAAATCGTTCAAATAATAGAATGATATTCTTTTGTCTTTAATTCTTACTCTATGCTATGCCATGTTATTCTATATTTCTATTATAAACTACTCCACTTCATCCTTTTCTAAACTTTCAAAAAGTAAACTACCCTTTAGACATTAGTGATCTTGGCATGCCGTAACAATTGTTTTTTCTGCTTGTCATGGAGATGCTCACATAAGCATCCATCTGAATTTCCTCATATGGTATATATGATTGACTTATAGTTGAATATAGGTAACGATTCTAGATTACATTTTGTACAATTTGAGCATCTCTGAGTATTTGTCACCCTTTATTCACACAATTCAAAACTTGAGTATTATACCCCCCAACAAACTTTAAGAATGACACATTTTGATGATTCTATAGAAAAGTTAGAGACGTTACAGTACAATCTAATGACTAATATGAGAATTTGTTAGGATGAAATATGTGAAAGTATCATTTTCCAAACACACACTCTATATGTTATATAACATACATTTTAAAGCTTGTGAACTTATGAAGCACCGACTCCGACACGTCGTTTTCGATACGTTCCAAATACGTTCTCAATACGACCATTAATTCGTCGATACGATACAATTCGTTTCCGATACGCGTATCGGATACGTTGGAATTTTTTTTCCGAAGTATCGGTGCTTCATAGCTGTGAACTGAACAATTGGCAGGTTTGTTCGAAGATTCATATGCACCTTTGATCGATCTGTTACCTTCTGATGCAATGAATTAATAAAATCAGATATTTACCCAATAAGAAAATTAAAATTTATCCCATCCTTTGCCGTATTTTTTGTTCCCTCAACATTAATTGTAGCTGCTAGAGAAGTTGCATTTTGTTTCTAATGTCCTAAGAGAAACAGAGCCGGCAGAAGCTAGAAATTTAGATCCAAAAATTTCCACGCAACTCATGAGTGCCTCCACAAAATATGTAAAGCCAAATAAAATTTATGATGTTACGAATACTATATAAATGGATGTGTTATACTTACAAAACTCAATAATACACCTAACTTCCAAGCAAGTTAAAGAGTGAAGCTCTTAATCTATTTGCAATTAAAAATGCAATCAGTGACAGTTGGCAGTAAAGGGAAATTAAGACTGAGTGAGAACCATTATCATTGAACTTCAAATTTATTAAATGAACATTTACGTATATTTGTCGATATGCAGATAAGGAAATTTCATAACCGGCGGATAGAATTATAATATACATGTCAGATGACTTTTATGAACTGCGATTCCTAACTACTGATTTATAAATATTTGGGGCAGCAATTAAAGTTATAGAATTGAAAACTCTTCATTGAAATCTCAGATAATGGTTGCACCTGACCATATTAATATTGCAAAATTGAAGAACCTAAGCAGTGTAGTAGTTGATGCATAGCAAGTAAATGCATTTAGTTGATAAGGACATTGTTTTGGACAAGCTAGCTACACAGGGTCAAATAACCTGAACCGGCTACTGAGGTCTAATAAAGGGGTTGAATTTATGTACTCCTAAAGGACATTATAATACCTTTTTCCTCCCTTAAAAAGACACTTTCTACTCCTAGCTCAGTTCGCAACTGAGCTCCTTAGGGTTCCCTTGAATTCAGGGGTTCAAACCCTGCCTCAAGCAAATTCTTGGAAAATCTTTACGGGGGGAGGGGAGCCAGAGGATATGTCTTTCTTCTCGAATGAGGGATTAGTCACGTTAGGATACGTTTTGATATTAAATAATATTTTAAATTTATGTAGTATATATTATATTTAATATTCAATAATTTAACAAAAAAATGAATCTAAACCTATAATATTCATAAATTTTGCAAAGAAACATAACATATCCCAAATATTTATATTAAACTCAATAAAATGATAATCGTAATCCAACGAATCTAATAGTTGAAACTAAAAACTCAACGCAACGCAACATTTGAACCTTTTTTGAATTTCTATAATGCGTGTTGGAGTGTCGGGGAGTGTCGGGAAGTGTCGGACACGACACATCAGGGTTTTTGAAGTGTCCGTGCTTCATAGATCACAAGTTTAAATGTGGATGGATACCTGCAAGTTATCCCAAAAAAAAAAAAAAAAAAAGACACTTTCTACACGTACACTCTACTCAATTGTTATTAGCCTATTACTTTGTCGGATTAATACAATACAGCATCATCAGAGTCATCGTGCCCTCACCTCTGTGTGATTTTCAGCATTCGCCTAAGAATATATATGGTGACTGCATTGTCTTACCACTACATTGACATACTATGCCCCTAAGGGAAAATAGATCTACACCTAACACTCAAAAACATTATGATTGAGTGAAACATTATAGTTGAAGCAACCAGCAGACAGATAGCTAGTAAATTAACCTGAAACATATATAACGTGGACACCACTGCTGTTGTGGGATGGCCTGCAAAAATTGATTCCTTCACTGGTTACATTATTATCTAGGATCAGAAGCTATAGGCGATGTCTTCTATGACAATTTTAACTAATAGTTTGGAGTTTAACTTTTATTTCTCACTGTTAATGCATTTTATATACAACAAGCTTGTCTCTATATTTTTTTTACCTCTGCTTCAATCAAGTTTCTATGTCGCGATTTCTCTTTTTGACTGCGAAAGGAACAAAGTCAACAAAAGATATGAAGCTAGGGAAATAAGAAGAGAGTGACTTATTGTAAGATTGATAATAATAAAGGAAACTTTTATATTGCCTGACATAGACATTGAAATTAGTGGTTCGGTTTGAAAAAAGCATTAAGTAACATTTACAACAAAGGGTTGTTCTGCAGATGTAAACATTGACATTATTTGTTAGGTTGATATGGTCTCTAAAGCTGGTCCACAATGATCATCATCCTAAATCATCATGCATGCTCTTTTGTTTCCTTGGGGATTCCAACTAAATGATCATTCTTCACTGCTTATTTCAATAAATTAAGTAATGTTGACACAAAAATCAGCTCCAAAAAATAAAATAAAAACACAAAAATTAAGTAATCTATGCGATTCTAATTAATGGTCTTGAAATCAGCATATAATTGAGAAATGTGGTGACATGA
Source organism: Gastrolobium villosum (assembly GCA_032173675.1). NCBI lineage: Eukaryota > Viridiplantae > Streptophyta > Magnoliopsida > Fabales > Fabaceae > Gastrolobium > Gastrolobium villosum. The sequence continues at coordinate 13,829 of JAVKPL010008752.1, read as the reverse complement.
ACTTTGATTAAGGCGTGGGACACCAAAGGCACAAGATGGACCAATATAATGTGCAAGTTCATGAAAGGTTCCCCACATGTAGCCATGTGAAGGTGCATGTGAGGAACCCGTCACGGATTATACAATAAATATTAGTTGTTTAAGAAAATAAATATAGTTTTGCATTAAGTAAATTAATATCCAAAATTTACATTTAGTAGTGGGTCTCAGAATCAGCATGACATGAGCGGCTAGAAATCACAAAAAGGGAGCTCGGCATCAAACTAAACAGATGCCGACGGTGACCCCAAGTTTGATTAAAATTGAGAATCAAAGTGTAAAATGTGGTGCAAGAATACATGCATCAAGATTTAATCCATTAAATCCTATAGTCGGTGTTTGAGCCCTGGTAAGCAATTAAATATGCGGGAATGGATATATTTACAAATTTTTTTTGAAATATTTTACAAATTACACTATGTTCTTCCGGGAGAACATAGTGTAACCAGTGTTCTCCCGGGATAACATAGTGTAATTTGTAAGAGTTTGTAAATAAAAAAATTTGTGAATATAACCTGCCCCTAAATATATACAGAGGCACTACCTTCCAAAATTATATATGTGTATATAGAGGCACTATCAACATTGAAACGAAACTTTATGTGATCTGATAAAATATTTTTGTGAAATCACTTGAGGATAGAATTTTAAGGGGGAACCCCGTGAGATTTATGCATGGTTTATGAATGATGAATGGTTGCTGAAAAATGTTTTGGTTTCGTTGTTTTTGAAACTTGACTGGTGGTTTGGGGTCTCAGATTTGTTAGTTTGTCTTTGTTATTTTCTTGTATTCCTGTTTGATGTGTTTATCTTGCTGTCTGCTACATGCTTGTTGCCTCCTCTGCTTTTATGTTTGAAACTAAACTTAGTGAAGGTTTAGAGAATGCGATGTTGGTTTGTAAGAATTAATTAAGATGTCATTGCAGAACATTAAATTTATCAAGATACTTATTGCATGTGTCAAATCATGATTCTATTGAGCAATCTCCTTAAAGGATTACGTCTTTATTTGCAACTCTTATTCTTCTATACTGGTTATCAATGGGATAAGGTGATAAGTCGCAATATATTTAAAAGTTAATGAAGTACGTAGGGGACCCGTATGTAAACATAACTTAGTAGTCTTGTGTCCATGCTAAAGTCGAAGTATTTCAAAATAACTACAAAAAAAAGAGAGAAAGAATGTTAAACAAGTATGATGTAAAAACATTAATATATGAAAACCAAGGAGTGATGGGTTAGGCGCGTCGTCTCACGCGTGTGCCTTTCTTGGTGTCTGCTAGGGTTTTTTCCTTTATTTTTCTACTTTGGAGATCTGAAATGGAGAACTCTGAGGAAGCAAGTGATGATGCTTTGTTGATGGAGAGGAAAAGCATTAAGAGGACGAAGAATGGAGCGGAGATTCAGACGGAGGTGCGTATGAGGGAAGCGGTCCAGGAATTCCAATCTGTAGATCCAGGGAAGGCTAAGCTTCGATCCTTCGCTGAGGTTACCGGGAAGGAGAACGGTGTGGCTGGGGAATCTCTTCCCTGGTTAGTTGAGGAAGAGGAGCCAGACTTGGAGCCTCTGGACCCAAAGTTGGGTGAGATCTCAGTTTGGGGTTTTCAAACGATCTACAGAGATGATGGATCAGTGGAGATTAGGAGCAACAAGGAAGCAAGGGCGAGAATGCGTCAACGATGGAGGAACGCCCTTATTGTCAAGCTTTTGGGGAAGAAAGTTGGGGTGGGTTTTATGAAGAAGAGGCTCGAATCTCTTTGGGCCAAAGCTGGTGGCATTACGGTGGCAGATTTGGGGAATGATTTTTTCTCGGTGAGGTTCAGCTCGCTTGAAGACCTTAATCTAGCCATCACTGCAGGTCCTTGGATTATCCTAGGCCACTACCTTGCTACGCGTAAATGGGAGCCTTGCTTTGATCCTGACAGTGCAAATATTCATAAGGTAGCAGCATGGGTTCGTCTTCCTGGAGTGCCTCAAGAGTACTGTGAGTTTCCTTTCCTGAGTCAGTTGGGAACGGTTATTGGGAAGGTGCTGAAGGTTGATAGAACAACATCTATAGGAGACAGGGCCAGGTTTGCGAGAGTGTGCATTGAAGTGGACCTCTCAAAGCCTCTGCGGGGAGAATATACTCTTGATGGCCGTAAGAAGAAAGTGGAGTACGAAGGTTTATTTCTTATCTGCCTCAAGTGTGGTAGATATGGGCACAATGCTGAATCATGCCCTGATTATGCCAAGCCTAAGCAACCAAGTTCAGAGGAGGGTGGTCCTACTCATCAAGAGGTGGTTGATCAGCAAAGCCTTGGAGTAGGACCCTGGATGGTGGTCCAGAGGAGGAAGCAAAGTCAACAGAATTACCAGAAAAAGGAAGCTCCAGTTAGTAGGAAATTTGGTAAAGATATTTCGAATAAGAAAAGTACTAAAGAGAATGATAAACCATTTAGGCTTCCTGCTGTTTCTCAGGAGAAACAACCTTCGAAGGAGACTGCAGTTAAGGTCAATAGCAGTCCTGGCTTTAAGGAGAATGTGGTTGGGAGGAATCAGGCTAATTCCCCTGTTGGGGGCATGAAATTTGCTGCTGAAGGTCCAACTCAATCTAGGAGAGCTGGAGGAAAAAATGCTGCTACCTCTAGTAAAAAACTTCTTGTCAAGAAGACTCCTGACAAAGGCAAGGGAGTTGCTATTCACTGCCCTGCTAGTGTGGCTTCAGCTAGTTTTTCGGTGGGGCAGCCTCCGATGGAGATGCAGAGCCAGAACAGTGGGGATCAGAACAAGAGTCAGCTTTGGGGGGACTTGATGATGGCTGTGGAAGGTACTTTGGAGGAGGGAGTTGGGGTTCGGTTTAAGGAGTACAAGAAAGAAGAGCATGTTTGCTTTGTAGGTGTGGGAGTTGAACCAGAGCCTCCTGATCCAGGTTTGCCTGAGGTTAGTAAGGAGGGGGTGAGCCAATCAGGTATGGAATTTGAACTTTCTCAGAAAGAGCCTGTTAATTCTCTTATGGCTGTGGATTGTCAGCTTGTTGTTGATAAGGAGATACCTGGTAATGGGTTAGCTTGTTCTATTAAGCATGTAGTGAGCAGCAAGTGCTTTGAAAACTTGCAAATTAACCAATCTTCATGATGAATGTTTTTACCTGGAACTGTAGGGGTGCTGCTAAAAAGCAATTTAAGAATATTTTTTCCAGATTTTGTAGGAAATATAGTATAGGAGTGGCTGCCATTCTTGAACCTAGAGTGAGTGGCTCTAAAGCTATCAAAATTATTCGTAGTTTAGGCTTCTCTAACTATATTATTGTTGATGCTCATGGCTTTGCTGGTGGTATTTGGCTGTTATGGAATAGCAGGGATGTTGGTATTAAGCTGGTTGCTAAACATGATCAGTTTGTTCATGTGTGGGTGGAATTCCCAGATTTGCAGGGGTTCTTTTGGACTGCTGTCTATGCTAGCCCTCAAGTTAAATTTCGGCAGTTACTTTGGGAGGAACTTAAGCTTCTGGGCAGGGGTATGGCTGGTCCTTGGCTTCTTACTGGGGACTTTAATGAGGTAGCCATGGCTTCTGAGAAGAAAGGAGGAGGACCTGTGGATATTAATAGATGCAATCAGTTTGCCAGTATGCTTAACTCTTGTGGGGTCTTGGACTTGGGAGGTGGAGGTAATAGATTCACTTGGAAAGGGCCGAAATTCTTACACTTGGAAAGAGTTTTCAAAAGACTTGACAGAGCAGTGGGCAATGAGGACTGGAGAGCAGCCTTTGAGGAGGCTGATATTATCACTTTGCCTAGGCTTTTTTCGGATCACAACCCTATCCTAGTCAGATTGTTAAAAGAGGAAAGTAACTGGAAAGAGAGGCCTTTTAGGTATTTGGCTGCTTGGCAAAATGACTCAAGGTTCTTACCTTTTCTGAAAGCTAGTTGGTTTACTTCTATTGGGTTGCTGGATAACCTAAAAGCTCTTGTTCCTTTGTTGAAAGATTGGAATAAGAACGTTTTTGGGTTCACTCATTTAAGGAAGAACAGGATCATTGCTAGAATGGAAGGAATTCAGAAGAGTGTTAATTCTTACAATTGCTGTCAGTTTGAGGAATTGGAAGCTAGTTTAAAAAAGGAGCTTGAAGACATCCTTGATTTAGAGGAACAAATCTGGTTCCAAAAATCCAGGGGTGAGTGGATAAGGGATGGTGATAGGAATACTAGATTCTACCACACTAGTACTATCATTCGGAGGAAAAGGAATAAGATTTTGAAACTTCAGGATGATAAGGGTTTATGGGTCTCTGATGATGATAAACTTATTGATCTAGCAAGGGGTTTCTTTATTAATCTGTTCAAGAACACTGAGGATGAGGATTTCTGGATCCAAACTAATAACACTTGGCCGAATATTAGGGAAGTGCATAGTCAGGTTTTGGCAGCAGGGGTTACTGAAGAAGAAGTGAGGAAAGCCTTTTTTCAAATGCCTCCTTTGAAAGCCCCAGGGGCTGATGGGTACCCAGCAATGTTCTATCAAAATTTCTGGGAGATTCTTAAAGGTCAGGTTAATTTCAGCATGCAGTATTACATGGAGAACCCTGATAAGCTTGGGGAGATTAATCACACCCTCCTTGTCCTTGTTCCAAAAGTGGAAAGGCCTTGCCTGATGAAGCAATTCAGGCCTATAGCTCTTTGTAATTCCATTTATAAAGGTTTCAGCAAGATTTTGGCTAACAGAATAAAACCTTTGTTGGAAGATTTGGTCTCTCCTTATCAGGCCAGTTTTGTGCCTAAGAGGCACATTCAGGATAATATAATCATTGTCCAAGAGCTCATCCACACTATGCACAGAATGACAGGTAGAAAGGGCTTCTTCTCTATCAAGATTGATTTAGAAAAGGCCTATGATAAACTGAGTTGGAAGTTTATTAGATCTGTTCTGGTGGAGTTGAATTTCCCTGGTTATTTGGTGGAAGCTATTATGGGATGTATAACCAGCCCAACTATGGAGGTGCTTTGGAATGGTACTAGAACCCCTAGTTTCCAATCTCAAAGGGGAATCAGACAAGGAGACCCTCTATCGCCCTATATTTTCGTTCTGTGTATGGAGAAGCTGACTCACTTAATCATGGATGAAGTGGAGGGTAAAGGGTGGAATCCCATTAGAGCTGGCAGATCTGGTCCTCTAATCTCTCATATTATGTTTGCTGATGATATAATTTTGTTTGCTGAAGCTTCTTTAAGCCAACTCAACTGTATCATCAATTGTCTTGCCAAGTTTTCAAAGATGTCTGGTCAATGTGTTAGCTTTGAGAAGTCTTGTATTTACTTCTCTAGAAACACAGGTATGGAAACCTTGCAGTCTATTGCAGATGTTAGTGACTTCAAAGTTGTCAAGAATCTTGGCAGATATCTAGGTTCTTTGCTTAGACATGGCAGAATTGGGAGGGGTCATTACTCGGATGTCATAACTAGGGTTCAATCGAGATTGCAAGGTTGGAAGTCCAAGTGTTTATCTATGGCAGGAAGAATTACTTTGGCTAAAAGTGTCATATCAGCCATTCCTTGTTATCATATGCAGAACAATGTGTTACCTGTTCATGTTTGTAAGGAGATTGAGTCTCTGCAGAGGAATTTTATATGGGGTGATGTGGATTCCAAGAAAAAAGCCCACTATGTTGCTTGGGAGAAGATGTGTCAGCCAAAGGAGTGTGGTGGGTTGGGAATTATCAATCTTAGGCTTCAAAATGAGGCATTTATGCATAAGCTGGCTTGGAAGATTGTTGAGGATAAAAATAGTCTTTGGGTTCAAGTTTTGCTTGGAAAATATGGTAGAAAGCTTGATCCTAATCGTACTCTTATTTCCAAGAGTGGTGATTCGGGTTTGTGGAAGCATATTGTTGCTGCTAGAAGCAAGATTGACAAGAACCTGGAATGGAATGTTGGGAATGGTGAATCTATTTTTTTCTGGACTGATCTTTGGGGTGGTTGGCAGAAATCCTTGCTGGAAATTGCATCAGTAAAACCTCCTTGTTCTGATCTGCATTTGAAGGTGTGTGATGTGGTTGACACTTGTTTGAAAGATTGGGATTGGAACTACTTGGGGAAATTCCTGGATCCTGTTACTTGTGGTAGATTGTGCAAGATTGCTGTGCCTAATTCCAGTTGTTCTGATGACTGGCTCTGTTGGAAGAGATTAATTTCGGGTAAATCAGTGGTCAGAAATGCTTATTGCATTCTGATTGAGCCTAAACTGGAGAGGGATAAAGTCTGGTCCTTAGTTTGGAATTGGAAAGGTCCTTATAGATTGGCTGTTTTCTTATGGCTTGCTTGCCTCAATAAACTGCCAGTGAGGAGCATCACTTGTCTCTGGAGTGGTAGAGAAATTGCTTGCCCCATCTGTGTTCAGGGCAGTGAAACTTTGATGCACATGCTAAGGGATTGCAGATTTGCTAGGAATATTTGGGAGATCTGGTTTGCTGGTAAGATCCCAAACAGTTTTCTGTGTGTAGAGGACCTGGAATGGTTTAGAGTTAACCTAGCTAAGCCTTTCTCTTCTTATCTCTGGCATTCTTGGAATGAAGTGTTTGTGGTGACTTGCTGGTTCATATGGCAATGGAGGAATGCTTCTGTCCATGAGGATTTATTTTCTAGGCCTCAGGATCCAGTTGATAGAATCTTGGGTTACTTGAAGGATATGAAGAGGAGTAGAAATAAGGAGCCTTTTGATTTGAAGTCTGGTGACCTGTATAAGTGCATTTCTGGTCCTGTGATTTTGTATCCTGAAGCTCGGATTTATGTTGATGGGGCTGTTAATTTAGCTACCAAAAGAGGTGCTTGTGGTGGTGTTATTTGTTTATCTAGTGGAACTTGGAGGCAGGGTTTCGCTTATGGTATAGGGGCTACCTCTCCCTTGGAAGCTGAACTTTATGCTATCTTGCAGGGGCTCAAATTAGCTTTACATCTGGGTCTGGATACTGCTTGGGTGGGAAGTGACAGCAAGGAAGCCATAGCTTGCATTGGGGAAGAGGCTGTGGGCTGCAGGTTTGGTTTTTTAACAGACAGGATTAGGATTTTAGCCAAAGGTTTTAAGCATTTTAGTGTGGGTTTTGTCCCTAGAGAATGCAATGTCTTAGCTGACTCTCTTGCTAAGATAGGTTTAGACTTTAAGGATGAGGAGTTATGCTTGTTTGACTCTCCTCCTGATAGTTTAGCTTTGATTTGGAATGTTTTTAGTTTGAATTTACTGAAAGAGCATGTGAATGTTAGCATGCATCAGTTGCAGTGTAGTTTTGCTGGGCTAGGCCCTCCTTATATATCAAAAAGCCACCACCCACCATTGTCACTAACCACCAATCACCAATATTGACAATCAAATTAAAACTTAATATATAAAAATTTATTTGGTAAGGATATAATTTTTAATATTTAAAAAAAAATTGAAAGTTATTTATGTATTTTAATATATATTATTTAAAATTATGACTTTTAAATTTTTTTAATAATTTAAAATAAGAAATAATGTGTAAAAAGTAAAAAAAAAAGAAAAGCAATTTAAAAATCAATTTTAAAATATCATATGAAATTCTATTAAGGAGGTATTTTTGTTTATCCATGTCATATCATGACACTATATGGTTCACCTCAAACATCAAATAGAATAATATTATCCTGTCAGACTGTTTATCCGGTGCACATCAAACACATGATAGGATATGAGATTATCCTATCCTACTTTTATACATCCCTCTTTTCTTATCCATTCATATCCTATCAAATTTATTTTCCACCAAACGAGCCCTACAAGTTTCCTCAATTGCTGCAATAACAAGGAAACAATTACCCAGCAATATCGTCTAGATTCTTGAAGCAAGTTTTTTATTAGGCAATAGAATAAAATTCAAAAGAGACTTAAGAAAGGAATCTTAGTAACTAAAAATTCACACATAATGCAAACAACATACATGATTATAATGAATTGAACATTTAGTCTACAATAAGAAAGCCAAAATTCATTCACCAATATACTAGTTAAAAAACTAGAAACAAAAATAAAGTATCCAACGGGAAAGGTACCATTAACCAAGCAACTTGATGAGTTCTTTGAAACACCACTTCTATACTAATAATATGGTGACAAACAAAACAAAAATTAAACAAATTTTAATGATTTGTAGATAATTTTGCCTAGTATTGTTTATGAATGGATACCACTCTTGTTTATGAATGAGCTGAATCTAACTTGATAATTTAATTAGACTAATTTTTAAGATCCTAACCTGATCCAATCATGTCTCGATTAAGACCGGGACCAACTCAATATTTAGATAAAGAGAAATAGATGTATCATGTTGTAGGAAATTGGTTGTGTCATGTTATAGACACAACCAATGTGGACCCCACCATTTTCTTTTCTTTTATTTTTATTTTAAAAGTGGTGGGGTCCACATTGATTGTGTCTATAGCATGACACAACCAAATTCCTACAACATGATAGATATATTTCCCTTAGATAAAAAGTATAAACTTGGACATTATATAAAATTGAAGTTATAAAATCTTAAAAGTAGAAAACCGAAATTAATTGATGTTTTAATATTATCAATATGTATTAATTCAAATCAAGTCTTATAATTTATCATTAGTTATTTAAATAATTACAGGTTTCAAAAAATTGAGCTAACTAGAAGCTTGAACCCGACCCAAAAACTCATCAAATCTAGTTTTCATAGCCCGAATCTGGTCCAATAAGCTTCGATACAAACCTTGTCATCTGGATAGGCCAGATCATGAGCAACCTTATCCACCACATATACCCTTCATAAAACATCTGCCACTAGAACTTCTTCAACACCTCAATACTCCAACCTCCGACTACCTAACAAACACCATTAGAAGACCGGGAAGCCATTAAGCTGAAGTCTAACTTACAAGGTTATAAGACCTCTTCTGCTCCTGTAAAACTCTCCATCACACCCTTCTAACCTGTTTGGCTGTTAGCTTACACAAGGAAGGACCAATCTCTCGGTAATCTAAAGTCTAAACACCCCATACTTACACCTCAAGAACCCTCTCCTGACATATATACTAACAAAAATACGTGTTCCACATTCCATGGTTGGGAAAATTCAAATTCAAATTATAAGTATTTGACCTTTCATCTTTTAGTAGTCGTCGGAGAGATTATCCTAAAATAATGCTTTGATTGTCATCAGATTTAACTTATCTACCGCCAGCTTCCTTGACCTTCCACATTTTTTTTTTCATTAGACAGTAAACAAACATGACTTGGATAATACTGTTTCTACAGCCAACTTTACTCGGGACCAAAAACTTTTTTGACAGAAATTGTCTAATCACTATCACCTTAAGGAAGCAAAAACTAATATCATAAACAGGGAGCACATCATGATGAACTAACTTAAGATGACATCCCAAAAATACAAGGAGAAATCATGGCATTACCCAAGCTCCAATTAAGCGACAGAGAAACACACTAATGTAACATTCCCACAAAGGATATTTTCAAGGGTAGATTGATAAATAGATAATTGTTTGGAATAACTCAGGATCTATAATTCATAAGAATGCTTATGCTTATGCTTATATTACATATTAAAGAACAAATTAGCAAATATCCATCAAGCAATATCATATATTAAGTGACAAAAATAAAACAGAATGATGAATTAAGGTAACATCCCAAAATACAGGATGCAGTTTTGGCCACACAAGCTCTAATAATTTGACAGAGAAATTTCTTCTAGAAATTTGAGACAAGTATAATATACCTATTCTCTTAGCAGACTTGAATTCATAGACGACATTATAAGCAACAAACAGAGATAAACACTTTGTTACACATCATTCATTTACACACTTAAACAACCTCAAGTGATGTTACATAAGTATCGGATGCCATTACCTGTTTAATAAGACACCAAACCACTTGTTTTGTCCAGTAAAACTAAGCTCTCAGCATAATAACCAGAGTATAGATACCATGTGTACCCGGCTCCTCCAATATGAAGATTTGTTAAACTTCTTCTCTCAACATCCAGGGAATATAGGCATCCCCTTCCCGCCTCATCCATGAGCAGCAACACCTCTCCATTATTCCTAACGCATAAAGCTGCTGGCGGACCCGTTATGCCGGTCAACGTTATCCCCAATGCCGGTGCTTCAAGACAAAACCCCACCAGATTAAAAGCAAACACCTTATTCCAAGAATCCACAACTCCATACTCTTTCATCACCCAAATTTCACAAGAGCATGGCAAACCACCACTGACGTGGTACACAGTAAGAGGCTTCCGGCAATCACCTCCAACAACAGTAACCGTAACATAATCGAAGGAGACACGAACCAAGCTCTCCGGCAGCACCACCTCACCGAAGACCTCATCCTCAAAATTAAAGGACAACACAAAATAGTACCAACCATCACCCACCATACGTTTGGCACCCCAATGAACAACCCCATCAACAAAACCACGGGGAGCATCCCCACCAACGCAACACAAACAACAGCCAGGATCCAAAGTCCTCCAAAACCCAGTTGCAAGAGAGTAAACCTCAACCACAGGAGGAGAAAGGCCGTACCTTTTGTCATCCACCAAGCAAACAATCCTAACAACTTTATAGTCAAGGGTTCGAGAATCGAAGCCGAACACAACACAGGCAATGTACAAGCAAGGGTAATCGCGGGGTTTGGGGCGTCTGACATATCGTCGAACACGTGGGTTGCAAATGATGAGAGTGTAGCACTCTTCGCCGCTGGTGATGCAAACGAGACCATTGGAGATGCCCACGATGGAGAATTCGCGTTCTAAGTTGGAGGGGAGGCGAAGGAGGAGTCTGTGAGGAAGAAGTCGTCGCGGCGGAGGGTGTAGTTGAGGATGTTCGGGTAGGGACTCTCATTGCAAAGCTGGAGAAGGAGGAAGGAGGGGGAGTGGCGAAGATGGAGGTAAATGAAGGAAGGGTGAGTGATGAGTGAGTGCCATGATTTGCACACAATGGTGCACTTCACAAGGGACTTTGGTGGGAGCCTGTGAAGGATTTCTAACAAGATTTCTTGGGGGAAGTACTCCGACATGGATTTTGGATTTCGGTTAGGAAATTGAATTGAATTGAATTGAAATGAAATAAAATGAACGATAATGGTTACCTTACACATTTTTTTTTTTGATAACATACCTTACCCCTTTTTCTTCTCCTGCTTGTGGTGGCTATGTTAGTTTTGATTAGGGTTATAAAATCCCAACTCGATCGAGCTACCAGGTCCCTTGTTAATCCGGTTAAATTTATATATAAATGAAAATAATATCCTAAAAGGCTGGATGATGGTCTTTTATATGATCACCCAGAGAGGTATAGACAGATGATTGGAAAGTTGATCTACTTGTCAATCACGAGACCTGACTTGAACTGCAGAGTGCATGTGTTATCACAATTTATGAAAGCACCAAGACAGACCCACTTCGATGCTGTCATGAGGGTCCTCAAGTATGTGATCTTATTGCCGTCCAATTCTGACTTGAAGGTAATGGATTACTGTGATTCTAACTGGCCCTCTTAGTCGTAGATTTGTTACAGGATTCTTCATCATGCTTCGAAGCTCACCTGTTTCTTGGCGCACCAAAAAGCAAGTCACGGTGGTGCTTTCTTCGGCGGAAGCAAAATATAGAGCGATGGCAGCTGCTATTTATGAATTAATGTGGCTCAGGGAATTTTTGGCATCTCTTGGTGTGATTCATACCGATCTTCCATGAGCCAATGAAGCAAACCCGGTCTTCCATGAGCCAATGAAGCATATAGAGGTGGATTGTCCTTTTATACGAAATCACATTTTGGCTAAGGACATGGTTACTGCCCATGTTCGTTCTAGTTCATAACTGACAGACCGTTTACAAAAGCTTTTGGCCAGAGGTGTTCCTTGCTTTCCTTCCCAGTTGGGCGTTTCATTCTTACGTATAGAGTGTGGAAATAAGAAGAAAAATTGAATAACAGAATTCATTCAATCAAATGGAATACACCTCTATATATATATATATATATATATATATGGGTTTATCATCTATAATATAACATGATCAGAAAAATTTTTCTACACTCACAATATTTTGTGGGGCCCGCAGCAAAAAAAAAAACTCCGGCACGCAAAACGAATCTCTATATGGCTTATCATATCTCAAGCTACTTGATATAATATTATCTCCGGCTATTAAATCACAATAGTAAGAAGATGGATCAATAGTGACAAAGAAGAGAGAGAAAAAGAGAATCATAACCATTCAAAGGTGAATATATTAATATAAGGAAGTAAATAAATAAAACGACGTAGTTTTTGGTGGCTATGTTCTCCCGGTAGAGCATAATTATAACACGAAAATTGCTTTTTCTTTCTCTCCCTTAGTTACTTTTCAGGAACCTGTCTCTTGTCGTTGAGAGAGAAAAAAAATAACTTTTGTGTTATAACTATGTTATCCCAAGAACATAGTTAAAAATGGTGACTATAGATAAGCTTATCTAAAGTGTGGCTGTAGAAATACTTTTGCCATATATATATGGGGAAAGTGTTTATCATTTTGCAAATGACGCGAAAAACTATATCCTGACTGCTTCACAGAAGAAGTGGAGACCCACACCCTTTATTTTTTTTGTCAGAATCTCTCTCTACGTCTTCTCTCCTTTTCTTCTCTCTCTAAAATGACACAACTTCCAATCCTTTAAAATGACACACACATTGTACCTATATATATATATGACTTTAATATTTCTAAAGTGAATGTAGATAAGTTATCTACATTCGCTCCGAAACGACGTCGTTTTGGGTTGAAAAATTAAAAAATTATAATGGAAAAAGATTATTATAACCCTGAAAAAATTATAATTATACAAATACCCTGATTTCAGACTCAAAACGACGTCATTTTAGGTTCAATGTAGATAAATTATCTACATTCGCGTAAAAAAAGAGAACCCTATATATATATAATATATATATATATATATATATAAGCATAAAGATTATAACAATCTGTGAGGTGGCATTACTTTACATGAAAGTAAGAAAAAAAATAATAAAAAAATTCATATACAAATATAAGTCTAATACTTCCCCTGATGGAGAGTAAATATTATTGTTAAGATGGAGGAAAGTTTGAAGTCTTCATTTGGTAATATTGGTAAGATGACACTCATGAAAAATAGAGGATTTGTTGCAATGTGAAGGGCAACAAGCAGATGGTGGGAGATAATCACCGATGAGCTAATGTAGTCTTTTTAGTAGAATAAGTATAATATCATCGCAATTCATAATGTTAAGACATTGAATTCATGGATTTATCACCTGTATCCACTTTATTTAGTCAATTATCAATGTGAGATTACATCACAGTTAAAAATCCCAACAGGTTCGTTTTCAGATGTTGTACGGAAAGTCTATGAAACAGTTGACTGTTCAATCAATAAATGAGCACCAAGTTTTATCTCGTTGATTTTCATAATGAAAATATTAAAAGATTTTATATTTAATGTAACCATAAAAATAAATTCTCATATTGTAGCGATAAAAAGTATGTGGGACTCGTATATAGAAAAAATTATGTGTAGGATTCAGGTAAAGACGGAAATCAAAGGGTGTGTAAGAGACCCAAATTTCTGATGTTAAATGGAGGATTCTAAAAGCTAATATTAAATCATGTAACGAACAAGGTAAACTTTATTTTCTGAGCAAGTGAATTCTTTAACACAATAAACAAAGCAACAAGCCATGCCAGTTGCACGGTTAGTAATAGTTAAACAAATAGTTAAACAAGCAATA